>JXCR01127557.1:2329-21403 GCA_002079205.1 Phalaenopsis hybrid cultivar
ATATTTTTATTTTATTTTTGTGATTTTTCTACACAAAGTTATGTATTTTTGAAGTTAAGAGTATTAAATAAATAAGAAAATACCCCTATTTTTCTATTTAAACTGTGCATGCCACCTCATCCTATGACGGCTCCGAGAGCATGCGTGGCGCGCTCTGGTTGGATGCCGCCATCTACGTAGCTTGCTCGTTCGACCCGCTATTCACATCTCAAAGCGTCATCCGACTCGATCTCCCCCGTCCGTTTGATACACGCTTGATCGAGCGGCTCCTCGTCATCATCCACGATAGAGTGATCCCGTGCCCGTCCCAACTAAAATTTTAAGATCTCGGCCTAGACTCAACCAAATTACTTCGGGTTTGATCCTATGGACTTGTCTAAGTGAGATGAACACATCTATACAGCTAAGGTGCCATGAAATCAAGCTTAAGTAAATGGAGAGTCAAAATAAGCTTGGGAGAAGGAGAAGCTTTATACCTTTGCTCTAAGAAGGGAAGCTTCAATCAAAGATGCTCGGCACGTTCGTTGGGGTCCAAGGAGCCTAGGGATTAAGTCCCTGGTCTTGGTGTAAGGCCTAGATATGAATTCAATCATGACCGGATTTGAGTGTTGGTCTAGAGATATGGTAGAGGCTCTGTGAAAGGGGGATTTGATGGGGCTTTGGCTTCTTTCACTCTTGTGAAAGTGTAGGCACCAGGAATTAAAGTTTGGTGGAGTGTGGAGGTGTATTGGGTTCTATCCTGTTTTCCGTCAGGGTTTCGAGCTCAAAATTGGGCTCCGACAATGGGAATGGGGTAGGGAAAGTGGTTGGAATGCACTAAGGGGATCTTAGGGAAGCTCTGTGTGAAGTTTGAAGAGACCTCTCTAAGGAAATTTTAGCACACCTCCCATGGCTGTGGGAGGTGAGTTTTTATAAAAATGGCCATGGGGTGGCTCTCACTTGGGCGCATTGTGGTGCTTAGGTGGAGGGCAGAGGAGCTCCATATTTTGATTTGGATGAGATGGCCTCTAGGTTTGATTTGGGTGAGGTGCCATGGGAGTGGCTCTTGGTTTTGGTCNGGCTGGGCGGCCAGGGGGAGGTGGCTAGGAGTTCAGGGAACCCAGAGGAATCCATCACAGCAATTTAATGCAAATTTGGATTTGGCAAAGATATCTTAAGCATGTGCACTTTTGGAAATAAGATCCCTTAATTTGGGGGACCTTTGGGGATTTGGCAAAGATACCTTAAGCATGTGCATTTTTGGAAATAAGATCCCTTAATTTGGGTTTGGATTTGGCAAAGATATCTTAAGCATGTGCACTTTTGGAAATAAGATCCCTTAATTTGGGGGACCTTTGGTATTTTTGGGAATAAGATCCCTTAATTTTTTGGATTTGGCAAAGATATCTTAAGCATGTGCACTTTTGGAAATAAGATCCCTTAATTTGGGGGACCTTTGGAATTTGGGGGACCTTTGGTCCATGGCTTGATTTAGGTGGTTTCATGGTGTTTGGACTGGTCACAGGGGGGGACCTTTGGTCCATGGCTTGATTTAGGTGATTTCATGGTATTTGGACTGGTCACTAAGTCCAACTTGATCTTTGGTCCATGTCTTGATTTAGGTGATTTCATGGTGTTTGGACTAGTCACTAAGTCCAACTAATGGTTGTGGTGGAGTTAATTTGGTGGCCTTAGGGTGGTTAGGTCACATTTAGTGCATTGGTCCAAGTGGGAGAAAATGACCAAAACTTTGGTTTGAGTTAGGCTAGCCATGTAAATTGTCCCAATTGATTGTTTCATTTGGTGTAGATGATCATAAGGAACAACTTTGATGAAGGATGAAAATGGTTTTGAGTTCAATTGGGGGGTCAATTTGAAGGAATTTTGAACTTTAATCAATTTGGNACATCTTGGCTCAGGGAAGTCAGGGGGTGGCTAATGATGATTATCTCCCAAGGGTAAGTGATGATGTTGGAGATATTTCAAGTTAGGATACAACAATGGGTAAAATCCCTTAATTTGGGGATCCATTGGTCCGTAGCTTATGATGGTGATTTTAGGGTGGTTTAGCCTAGTCTTTAGGAAGGTTTTTATGGCTGTGAAATCATTACTTCGGTGGCTTAGACATGGTTAAGTCAATTTTTGGTGAAAGGGTCCAAGTGAGTGTAAATGTCCAAAGCTTGAGTTTGGGCTAGGCTAGCCATGTCAATTTGCCTAGTTAATTATTGAATTTGGTGTAGATTATCATAAGGAACAACTTTGGTGAAGGATGTAAGTGGTTTTGAACTCAATTGAAGGGTCAATTTGAGGGAATTTTGAACTTTAATCAATTTGGTATGTTGGGCTAGGCTTGGGTCTAGCTCAATTTGAAGGAACTTTGAACTTTAATCAATTTGGTCAAGTTGGGTTAGGCTTGGGTCTAGATTGAGTTAGCCTTGGGCTAAGTCCAAATTTATTATTGTAAATGGTCAATAGGGGCCTCATGAATAGTTTTCAACATGAATTGGATGCCAATTTGGAGGTTAAGGCANTTTGTTATAAATGGTCAATAGGGACCTAATGAAGAGTTTCCAACATGAATTGTATGCCAATTTGGAGGTTAAGCCAATCAATTGGGTGAAATTTGGGGACTTAGCCAAATTGGGGCTAAATTTGGGAATTTTGGATTTAGGCCAAAATCAAATGGATTTGAGGCTTCACCAATGTAAATTGATGGTTGATTTTGATGTATAAGAATTTTGTCAAGATGTTGAAACATTAATTGAGGCCAATTGACTAGGTTATGGGTTCAATTTGGTGAGATTATGTCATATGGTCAAAATTGGGGTTTTGACCCAAATCAAAATTGGGTTCAAATCATGCACCAATTGAGCTTGTATTTTGTTTAGTTTAGTCATATAAAAAGTGAATTTGAGTTTAGGATTGGAATTGGGGTCAATTGAGATCAAATTGATGGACATTTGAGATGGATTTGGGGAAATTTGAGTCTTTAAAGGGCAAATTGGGGATTTTGGTTAAAGATGGTCAAATTGACCAAAGTGGGTAATATGGTAGTTGAAAGAAATTAAATTAGGAATATTTGAGATTTATTGGGATTTTTTGGGAATTTTTGAAATTTTTGGGATTTTGGATTATGGAGGGGTATTTTGGTAATTTGGGGGTGTTTTAGGGGCAAAAAGGCCAAGTTTTGAGCCCAAGAGGGGTATTTTGGTAATTTGGGGGTGTTTTAGGGGTAAAAGGCCAAGATTTATGGAGGGGTATTTTGGTAATTTGGGGGTGTTTTAGGGGTAAAAGGCCAAGATGGGTATTTTTAAGAGGGGTATTTTGGTAATTAGGGGGTGTTTTAGGGGTAAAAGGCCAAAGTAAAGTTGAGGTACCAATCATCACCAATAAGCCATGGACCAAAGGAAACCCTATTTTTGGGTCCTCTACATAGTGGTCTTAGCTAAGCCATAGGACCATCTAAATGAGTATCCCAAAAGATCAAGGGATCTAGGTTAGAAATTTGAGCTCAGGGTTGTGAGTGATTGTGGGTACAGATAAGTGTAGTGAGTGCCTTAGCTCCAGACCAACACCCAAGATCAACCCTAAGGTCCAGCAATCCTAAGGGTGACTCATCCTGAGTTTCCCCCACAGTGACCCCACCTACTAAGTATTTAGAGGTTGAGAGCAATATGTGGAACTCCAGGTTGAGTAAAGAAGAGGGCAAAATTTCTAATGGTGAGGGTTCCATGTCTAGTTTTCTAGGAATAGTCAACAGAAAAAGTCCTATGGCTAGACCCTAGGCTACTAAAGAGGAAAAACTAAACCTCAGCAAAAATTGAGGTCAACAATGGCTACCGACACTCACGACACCATAATGGGCATTGACAACACCAATATCGATGCAAGCCCTCTTTCTAGAAGATTCAACAAATTTGGACATTTTTTGAAGATTTTTTGGATGCACATATCGGAAAACTGACATTAGGCTATATTTAGAGTAGAAATTGATCATAAAAGCTCACCCTTCAATCACTTTCCACTCTCTTCCATGCTATTCTACTTTCCTTACAACCACTTAGAGTCCATTAGTCATTTATTTTCTTTATAGTTTGGAGTTTTTGGGGTGAGTTTAAGTGTGAATTCTTCTCTCAAAGTGTTGGAGAGGGAGGGAAGTAAGAGATTTCTTCTTCCTCAATTTTCTAAGAGAAGCTACAAGGGATTTAGTTTATGAAAGAGTTTCAGATATGTGTTGTTTGCTTATTATTTTTGTATGAACTTTATTTTATATATGAGATTTGTGTTTTATTGTATCTTTCTCATGAACTCTGTGTAGTTTCCCTTATCTTTCTCCCTACTCTGAGATATAGTAAAATGAATAGAAAATTTTGATGTGCCAATGTTAAAATATAAAATAAATTGTGATGGTTTTTCAACTCTATTCTTAATTTACTTTTCAATATGGCCACTTGAATTGTTAAAATTTGTTGTGAAGCATATGATATGGGAAATGGAGTATGAGTTCTATAAAAGAGTGAGAATCACATTTAATTCCATGAAGGAGTATTTTGTTTATGGATTTAAGTGCAAATAAATAAGAAAATATACATTGTTGGGTGTAGAATTGGAGATTTTAAGGTGGCAAACTAAAATCCCCAATTCGGTCTTAGTGTTTAAGAACTAAAGCAAGTGTTAGCCTTTAGGGAAGGGGAAGTGGGAGCTCTAGAGTGAGAGCCAGTATCCTCCTAGCCTAGTCATGGATTTAGAGACTAAAATTAAGATTAGCTAATGATTTTCTGTAACACTGAATCAGAGTAGAGAATTAAATTTTTTTCTATTTGGCACAATACATATTTTAACCATTTATCTCATCTTATTTTACCAAAAACTCATTGTAGTGGGAAAGATGTTTTTTCATATTAGAAAACTTCATAACATAAACATAATTTTGTAGTTACTATTTTAAACTTTGCATTTAAATTTTGCTAGTTGTTAACAATTTAATTCTGATAGTATCTAAAACATTTGAAATTAGTGATAGTAATTACATTTTATTTCTGTGAATTTTGTAGTTTATTTATCATTTTAAATTTAAACCTTCCTCGTGTGATCGATATTTGGGACTTAAATAGAAAGTCTTATATTACTTGATAACGATACATATACTTGCGTAGAATCCCTACATTAAGTGCTTAACATTCTTATTCATAAAATACCACATCAATTTTTTGGCACCGTTGTTAAGTGGAGTCAACTTTATAATTTGTACACAACTATATTTTTTGGATATCAAGTTTTTGGCACCGTTGTCGGTGAAGTACCGGTAAATTAAATCAGTTTGGTAAATTAGGAAAATTAGAGATAAAATATAAAAAAAAAAGTAAATAAAATCAAAAATCCAAATATATATATTTATATATATATATATAAATAGATATATTTAAGTGTATTTTAAAGAAAATTTTCTTTGCTTATTATATTTCTTTATACGAAATATTTGATCTAAAGGTTTCATACGTTACAATTCAGAATTAGAACATATTATTAGAAAAATTCAAAAACAACAAAAGGAAATTAAAAATTTGAATGAAATGGCGAATAACTTAGATAATCAAAAAAATAAAAATCGACAAAGACCTTTAAAACATTATGCTAATCCTACAATAGATGAACTTCACTAAACTATTCAAAATTTTGATGTTGCTACTAATTCATTTGAGCATAAACCTGTTATTATCCAAATGATACAAAATAATCAGTTTGGAGGAACACCCACTGAAGATCCTAGCTTACATCTTGCTAGTTTTCTTGAAATATGTGCTACTTTTAAATATGAATTTTTTTCATGAAGGGATAAAGTTAAGGCTTGGTTAAATTCATTAGCACTTGGATCTATCAGAACTTAGGGAGAACTATCACAAAAATTTTTGGCTAAATATTTTCCACCCTAAAAAACTGCTAAGCTTACGATATTACATCTTTTTGTTAGTTTAAAGGGGAATCAATATATGAAGCCTGGGAAAGATTTAAGGATCTTCATAGAAAATGACCACACCATGCTTTACCAGATTGGTTAATAATTTAAACTTTTTACAATGGATTAGTATGATCATTTCCATTTATTATAGATGCTGCTGCAGGAGGATCACTAATGTCAAAACCTTTTGATGAAGCATACACTTTAATAGAAGAAATGACTACTAACAATTTTAAATGGCCCTCTGAACGGGTAAATCCTTTGTGAGTAGCTATTATTCATGAATCTAATGCAATGTCTATTTTAGCTTCTCAAAGAGCTTCTATATCAAAAAAGATTGACTAAATAAGAGTGAATTATTCATAAATACCACCAGTATTACAAGATAATTCACTAGGGCAGATAATTGATACATAATCATCTTATGAAATTTTGAATGTTATAAATAATGGAAATAACAATCCATATTCTAATTTTTATTACCTCGGATGGAAAAATCACTGTAATATTGGTTAGAATACTTATAACAATTCGGTGAACCCCTCAAAAAATTTAAACAACCAAGGAAATCCTTATTATCGACCTTTTTATCATCATGAATTTAACTCTAACCTTAACCCACAAGTTAAGAAAAATTAGTTGACGATGGAAGAAGTAATGTTGAATATGAGAAATCAAATACAAAATCAAGGGACTGCTATTAGAAATATTAAAAATCAATTAGGACATATTGCTACTGCACTTAGTAACAAACCTTCAAAAAATCTTATGAGTACTGCGGAAGTTAATCCAAAAGATCAAAATAAGGAGTAAATTAAATTTATTCAATTACGAATTAGAAAAGAAGTTGAAACAAGAATCCAAGGAGAAACTGAAGTTAATGAGGAGAAGGAAGAGATTGAAAGCAACCACAGCGAAAATAAAACAATTACAAGTTTCTTTAGAAAAGCCACTACCTCCATTCCCTCAATGATTGAAGCACAAGAAAAAAGACAAAAAAATTACAAAATTTTTAGAAATCCTTAAAACGTTAATGATAAACATTCCTTTCATTGAGACTTTGGAACAAATGCTAAGTTATGTGGAATTTATGAAAGATATACTAAACAAGAAAATGAAGCTTGTATATCATGAGACCTTTGCACTTAGTGAAGAGTGTAGTGCTATTATTCAAAAAAAGCATCCTGAAAAGTTAAAAGATCCTTGTAGCTTTACTATACCTTGTGCAATTGGTGAAAAGTTTTTGGGAAAAGCCTTATGCAATATAGAAGTGAGTATCAATCTTATGCCTCTATCAATTTTTAAATGTTTAGATTTATGAGAGATTTCCCCTACTACTGTAACTCTTCAGTTAGTTGATCGATCAATAACTTATTCTAAAGGAGTTATAGAAGATGTATTAGTAAAAGTGGATAAATTTATTTTTCCTATAGACTTTATAGTATTTGATATAGAGAAAGATAAAGAGATTCCTATTTTTTTTGGGAGATCATTTCTTGAAACAGTGAGAGTTGTGATAGTCATGCAAAAAGAAGAATTAATAATGAGATTTAATGATCAAGAAGTAACATTTAATATTGTAAAAGCTATGAAATATTCTACAATAGAAAAATATAATGAATGTTTTAGGATGGAAGTTACTGATTATCTAAGTAATGAGCAATAAAGGAAGTGTTTGAAGAAAAATTAAGACAAGAAGAATATTGTTAGAATGAGAATGAAATAAAAGATGAAAATTTAGATTATATTCAGGACAAATTTAAAGACTTAGATTTGTTAGAAAATGATAATAAAAATCTTATTACATCAAGTATTAAATCACCTGAACCTGAATTGAAAGTATTACCTGCCCATTTAAAATATGAGTTTTTAGGAGATTCATCTACATTGCCTGTTATTGTACCTTCTTAGTTAACTGAAATTCAAGAACAAAAATTAATAGAAATGTTGAAAAGATATAAAAAGGCTTTTAGATGAACTTTAGCAAATATTAAAGTAATTAGTCCTTCAATTTGTATGCACAGAATTCTATTAGATGAACAATATGAACCTAAAGTTTATCCTCAAAGGAGATTAAACCCAATAATGAAAGAAGTTGTTAGAAAAGAAATCTTAAAATGTTTAGATGCTAGAATTATATATCCTATTTCAGATAGTTCTTGGGTGAGTCCAATTCACCGTGTTCCAAAGAAAGAAGGAGTGGTCGTTGAAGTAAATGAAAAAAATGAATTAATTTTAATAAGACAAGTTAATGGTTGGTGAATTTGTATAAACTATAGAAAATTAAACATGGCCACCAGAAAAGATCACTTTCCCTTACCCTTTCTAGACCAAATGTTGGATAGATTGGCTGGAAACAAATCTTACAAGTTTTTAGATGGATATACCGGGTAGCATCAAATTCCAATTTCTCTTGAGGATCAAAAGAAAACATCAATTAGAAACCATTATGGAACATTTGCTCCTCGTAGAATGTCTTTTGGATTATGCAATACACCTGCGGCATTTTAAAGATCTATAATGTCAATTTTTAGTAATTTGATTGAACATGGAGTGGAAGTATTTATGGATGGTTTCTCTATATTCGGGACTTCATTTGAATCATGTTTAAATATTTTAGAAAATTTTCTAGAATTATATAAAAAAATCAACCTAGTACTAAATTGGGAAAAATGTCAATTTATGGTTACAGGGAGAACTGTACTTGGGCATAAAATTTATGAAAATGACATTGAAGTAGATCCTGCAAAAATTCAAGTTATTGAAAAATTAACACCTCCTACTACAGTTAAAAGGGTAGGAAGTTTTCTAGGACATGCTGGTTTCTACAGGCGTTACATAATTTTTTTTTAAATAACTAAGCCATTATGCCAACTTTTAGAGAAAGATACAAAATTTGATTTTAATGAGGAATGCGAAAAGTATTTGAATTATTGAAAGAAAAATTAATTAATCACTGCACCTATAATAGTTCCACGTGATTGGGAGAAAACATTTAAAATAATGTACGATGCTAATGATTAAGGTATTGGAGTTGTTTTAGGACAAATGCACAACAAAGTTTTAAAAGTAATATAGTATGCTAGTAAAACTCTAAATGATGCTCAAACTAATTAAACTACTACTGAAAGAGAGTTATTAAGTATTGTCTAAGCCTTTCGTAAATTTAGACCTTACTTGATTGGAACCAAATGTATAGTGTTTACGGATCATTCTGCTATCAAATATTGATGCAAAATAAAGATGTTAAACCAAGATTAATTAGATTCGTACTTCTATTGCAAGAGTTTGATTTTAATTTAGTAGATAAGAAGGGAAAAGATAATCAAATAACTGATCATTTTTTTAGACTTTGCAAACAAGATTTTAGAGAATTTCTCTGATGAACAACTATATAATATTGATGAAATGAATATACTATGGTATGCTGATATAGTAAATTATTTTGTAAGTAATATTCTAACACTATATATTAAGAATCAACAATTAAAGAAATTTATATAAGATTCAAAATTCTATTTTTAGGATGACCCATATTTATATAAACAATGTAAATATCTAATTATTCGGAGGTGTGTGTCTTATTAAAAAAACTAAACAAATAATTGAAAGATGTCATGATTTTGAATTTGGAGGACATTTTAGAATAAATGGAATTGCATATAAAATTTTGCTAGCTAGATTTTATTGGCCTTCTCTTTTTAGAGATGTTAATGAATATATTAAAACATGTGATCGATGTCAACGAGTAGAAAATATTTCTAGAAGAAATGAAATGTCTCTAAATTACACAATGAAACTTGAAATCTTTTTTGCGTGGGGATTAGAATTTATGGGACCATTTATGCTTTCATTTGGAAATTTATATATATTACTTGATGTTGATTATATGTCCAAATGGATTGAAACTATTGTTGTACCTAAATTTCATGCTCGACGTGTTTCTAAATTTTTAAATAAAAATATTTTTACAAGTTATGATATGCCAAGAGTAATTATTACAGATGGAGGATCCCATTTTAAGAATAAGAGAATCGATAAATTCATTAAAAAAATATGATATTATGCATAGATTCTCTATTTCTTATCATCCTCAAACCAATGGTCTAGCAGAGATATGAAATCATGAAATAAAACAAATTTTAGAAAAAGTTGTAATTCCTAATAAATTGGATTGGTTTGTTAAATTAGATATTGCATTATGAGCATACAAAATTGCTTATAAGAATCCTATTGGAATGTCCTCATATAGACTTATTTTTGGAAAAATATGCCACTTACCAGCAGAATTGGAGCATAAAGCATTTTGGGCTATAAAGAAATTTAATTTTAATTTAAAAGTTGCTGGTGAGAAAAGATTATTGCAACTCAATGAACTTGAGGAGATTAGAAGTGAAGCATATGATAATGCAAAAATCTATAAAGTGAAAATGAAAATATGGCATGATCAGAAGATTATTAAAAAGACGTTTGAACCTAAAAAAGAAGTTTTATTATATAATACAAGATTGAGATTATTTCCAAGAAAACTGAAATCTAAATGGTTAGGACCATTTAAAGTGATTAAAGTCTATAATTATGGAACTATTGTTATTAAAGATCGTATAACTGGAAAGATATTTAAAGTTAATGGGCATCGATTGAAACATTAGTATGAAGGACATATGCAACAGTATAAGGAAATTTTGATGTTAAGTCACCATGGTTAAATAATGGTCCGTCGGGCTGATGACGTTAAACCAAACGCTTTGTGAGAGACAAACCATATATAAATCTATAAATGTATCTATATATTACTATTTTAATTAATAAGTGTTTTATATATTAGGAAATAATAATATTTTTGAATCCTACACAATTTTATATATCATAAATTAAGACAAATATTAGTATTGAAGAAAAAATTTGGAATCAAATTGAACAAAAAAATAGGAGATGCAATTTTGGCCTCTTGCTCTGACAGCGCCAGAATGGGAGCCAACAATGCCCATCTACACTAGCCATGGCACCGACAACACTGAGAGTAGTTCGTGCAATTTAGAATGTATTTGACGGACTTTGGCGGGATTGCACTTCAAAATAACCACTGAGAGGTGTTTTTAAAGGCCTAAAAACTGCCTTGGATGACTAGAAACTTCCAAAATTTAAAATTCATGGCTTTCAATTCCAGAAATACTTCTAGGTATAGAGTTTTCAATAGAAGAAAGTTTATCAACTTTGACGCGCAGAGATTATACCACAAAGTTATTACAAAAAAGAGACTTATAAAGGAGAGAAGATTTGTCAATCATGGATTGATTAATCCAAATTCTTAGATTAATAAAATCATTACATAGAGATGTTGAGAAGTTCTATAATACACTACCTCTGCAGTTGTTGTACCAATAGTAAAGGAATTCTATGCTAATTTATATGAAATTACTCAAGGAGTTGTCTTCATTAGAGGTAAGGTTGTATCATTTACTCCGGCTCAAATTAATAATTTGTATGTGATAGAAAATGTTCCAATCTGTCATTATACATATTTTATCCTAACGATAGATATGATGCAAGATGTAGGTAACTTTCTGACTAATGAAAATGATAATTAGGAAACTAGAGATGAGTGTTACGTTAGTTTCTCTGCTTCACTGCTTAATCCAATATCAAAATAATGGCATTTCTTGATATCTGCAAAATTACTCCCTACCATGAAGATTAGTAAAGTTTCAAAAGATAGTGCCATTTTAATTCAAATGGAAAAGCCCATTGACGTGGGATCAATTAATTTCAATTCTATTATGGGTATTACTATGAATGGGCCAATATATGGACAAGGGCATCCTTCTTCAACCTTCTTACTTTACAGTCAATCTTAAGTGAAATATGAAAGTTGGGAGAAAGTATTATTATCTTGGCAGCTCATGATTCCTATTGATGACAATTATATTGGGAATGAAATTGAAGCATTATATGTTATCTTGAATCATGAATTACATGATTTAGCACCATTAATGCCACAAATAGTTGGTCGTTCAATAGCTTTGGAGAAAAAAATGAAGAAAATAGAAAGAGAATTTCAGAGTATTATGAATGCAATAGGAAATCTTAACTACCTTTTTGATCACCTAGATTGGAGGATGAAGGAGAACTTTGATCATACTGGAACAATTAAAGCAGGGTTGGTGCAGAAGTTCAAGAAAAATGGAGGATTGATGAAAAATCAATTGATAAATTCTCGTACCGACCCTTCTACATTTTGTACGTCCATTACCAGTCTATGAGAGATATTAGAGGAGGAGAAAGTACCGAAGATGAAGCAGAATAATTGAAGAAGTTGGACATTCTACTATTTTAAAGTAATTATGTTTTTAATGTGATTGTGTGGATTTAATTTACTTTACTTTAATTTACTTTGCTTTAGAACTCTATTAACTTTAATTGTGTATATAGCTTTGTGTCAGCATTCTAGTGTTGTGACTTGATTTTGATGTTGAATTATAAATTAGTTTGTTTTATGTATGTGAAAGTGTGATTAGAAAAATGTATTTGTAAAAAGTGTATTTTCATATATAAAAATTAGTTTGGTGTTGTCTGTGAAAATGCTTGTTTGTGAATAATTTTAAGATGAAAATTAGTGTTTAAAAAAACTAAATAGACTTTTGAATGAATTGAAAGAAAGTTGAAAATTGCAAAAGATAAAAAAAGTGAATTTTTGGCCACTGGCGCCAACTGCGCTGGCATGGGCGCCAACAACACCTTCGACCTGAAAATCCCCAAACCCGATATAATTTGCAATTTGCACAGTAAAAACACCATTTTCACCCTTCTGGTCACTTTCAACCATCGGTTTTTGCACCTGGGGCTTACTATTGCTTGGATTTGAGGCGATTTTAAGGCAGAAGAAGTTCGTATTTCATCTTGTCTAGGTAAGAGCTACACTTTGAACTCAAAATTTTTTATTTTTACCAAGGATTTATCTTACATTACCGAGATCCAAAATTTTGAAATTTCTTTAGAATATTTTGAGGAAATCCTTTAGTGAAGAACTCTTACTTAGTAGATTTAAGTTTAAAACGTTCCACATTGAGATTTTCAAAATTTTTAGGAATTTATTTTGATTTTATCAAATTTTCTTAGATTACCATGGCACCTAGAATGAGCAAGGGAAAGAGAAAGGTGGATTATGATGATAAAAAGTTTGTCAACTACAAGGCTAACATTTGTTTCAATTGTCTACTTGCAACTAAGAAAGTAATTTTGGATCAAGGATTTAAAATTTGGGTGAAGAAGTCGAAAGATTAATCAATGCTTGGTAGTGGGAGAATTTTTGTTACTTTACTACTGAGGCTATTATTGGTATATTGATAGAGTTTTATGCAAACTTTAAGGTAACTTTTGAAGACTACGTGTTTGTTTGTAGGAAAATGTTGGAATTTACTCCAAGGAGAATTAATGAATTTTTTTAGTTAGAGGATGTGTATAGCTGCCAATACAAATCATTTTCTACTACAAATGAGGCCTTAGATGAAGTTATTTCTTTTCTTACTGATGGAAAAGGAGCTTGGAAGGTGAAGAATGATGTTAAGGTAAACTTCCCTTTTTCTATGTTAAATGTAGTATCTAAGGCCTGACACTACTTTATTTCTGGTAGAATGATACCAACAAATCATCATAGTGAGGTTATAAAGTATAGAGCCATCTTGAACTTCTATATCCAGCAGATGAAAAGGATAGATGTAGACTCTATTGTTTATAGAAACACTGCTTCTATTCCTTTGGGAGAGACTACTAGTGGTTTAGCACACCCGGCTCTGATCTTCACACTATATGAATAGGCAAGAGCTGATTTTAGAATGGATGAGGAGAGGATTGAACCTCTAAAACCTATTGGGCCTACCAATATTAAGATTTATAAATCTCATGTTAGATGGAGATCTGGAAGTAAGAGTAGGGATATTCCTTCTACTTTAAGTACCCTTAATTCTAGTACCCCTACTCTCCAAGAAATTATGGAGCAGATGATGATCTAACAGTGAGATATCTTGAGAATGGAAAGTAGAATGAAAAACATGGTGGCCATAAATGCACACAATGATGATTTGAAGAGGCAAAAGTTTGAATATGATGTTGCTTATGATGATGCGATGGTCAGATAAATGAGGGGTGATCACTATGTTTAGTTTCCTACTCACCCTATTTTTACCCCATATCAGCTGCAAAATTTTGATGTGGAAGAAGAAGAAGATGATGATTAGTGATGTTTTAGTTTGATTTTTTTGTTTTGTTTATGTTTATTTGTACTTTATTGTTTTTATTGTTTGTTTTTAGAGTATGACACTTTGATTTATTTTAAATATTATGTTGTTTTGTGAACAATAGGATTGTGAAACGGTTTATACATTGGAAATCATTTTAGTAATATTGTTATTTTTTAGTACTTTGTTGAAAGTATTTGTAGTTAACTCTTTCTCAGCAATTTTTTATATGTATTATATGTTATTTAATGTTTTAGGTCTTGTAGCTTTTTATATTAGTACCTACAATATTTCAGAGTTAAGTTTCAATATCAGAACCTTCAACAGGTAAGTTTTTTTTTTATGTATCAAATGTTTTCTTTCACCCTTTATTTTTTTCAGTTTTTCATGCTAAATCTTTTAAAAATTTAAGTTTGGGAGGAAAGAAAAATTCTTTTTTAAAGAAAAGAAGCTTAATTTCAATTGTCCTCAATTAGCTATATTTTCAAAATTTTTAAAATTTAACATGACCATTGGTACTAGAGGGTAACTTTAAATAGCTATATTTGTATTTCTAAATATATGGTAAACTTAAGTAAAAAATTTCAATAATAAAGATTAATTTTAAAGAATAAGATATTTGGTATGATAGAATATGACTATGTTTTTCTATTGTAAGAAAAGGAATTTGTATTTTTGAAGTAACAAAAATTTTAGAGATTCATGTAAGAAGAAAAGAATAAAACCTTGTGAAAAATCTTTAAAGCTTATATAAATTTATACAGTGAAAGAATGTGAAAAGTTTTTAACTTTAAGAAAAAGATAGGGAAGTTCAAAATCATTAAAGATTATCCAGATATAGTAATCCTCACATTAAAAAAAAGGGAAAAGAAAATAGATTGAAAATGATCCTGAAAAGAAAAGAAAAGAAAAAGATGCTAGGAGAAGCTTGAGGAGATGCATGATTAAAAATTGGATTCACTTGAATCAACTTAAAGAAGAAGGCTTGGCTACATTTTCTAAACTTATATTTTAGTATTAGCATATTTACTAGTAAAGTTTCATGAAGTTCCTTTTCATATGCATATTTTAAGTGGCTTTATTATGAATAATTTGCAACTTTACTTGAAAAGAATAGAGAATAAGAAATCTTAGACTTGACTGCAAGATATTCTTAGACCTTTAGTGTTAACTGGAGTTATTTTACATTTTTCTTTTGTTATGTTATTGTATTTAGTGGACTAAAATATGGAAATCTAGAAGTTAAATTATTTTTCATGAGTCATATTTTTTATATAGTAAAATAATTACTTGAGGACAAGTAAAATTTAAGTTTGGGAGATTTTGATACACTAAAAATACATGCATATTTATACCTATATTTTATACACATTTTTTGGTGATATTGCACTTTAAAAGAAGGTATTTTTCATGTTTTATTGCAAGTTTTTTGATTTTTAGGTCATGAAGCAAAAGGAAGCAAAAAGGATGGAATTTGGTATCAAAATGGAGCTTTAGAAGAAATGTTCAGTGTCGAAGGGGCCATTTGACAGAGAGCATGGATTAATTAAATTATTACTTGTAGTGATGACGCCAGAATGGGCGCTAACGGTGCCAATGTTGGTGCAAGCGCTATTTCTACAAGATTCAACAAATTTGGATGCTTTTTGAAGAGTTTTTGGATGCACCTACTGTAAAACTGACATTAGGCTCTATTTAGAGCAGAAATTAATCAGAAAATACCCCATTCGTACCCTTCAATCACTTTCCACTCTCTTCCACGCTATTCCACATTCCTTACAGCCACTTAGAGTCCATTAGTCATTTATTTTCTTTATAGTTTTGTGTTTTTGTGGTGAGTTTAAGTGTAGTTTCTTCTCTAAGAGTGTTTGAGAGGGAGAGAAGTGAGTGATTTCTTCTTCCTACATTTCTTATGAGAGGTTACAAGGGATTTGCTTTACGAAAGAGTTTTAGATAAGTGTTGTTTTTTTTATTGTTGTATGAAATTTCCTTTATATATGAAATTTGTGTTTTGTTGTATCTTTCTCATGAAGTCTGAGTAGTTTCCTTTAATCTTTCTCCTTACTCTGAGATATGGTGAAATGAAGAGATAATTTGGATGTGCCAATGTTAAAATTTAAAATAAATTTTGATGGTTTTTCAACTCCGTTCTTGATTTACTTTTTAATATGACCAATTGAATTGTTAAAATATATTGTTAAACGTATGATCCAGGAAATGGAGTATTTCTACAATAGAGTGAGAATCACATTTAATTCCATGAAGGAGCATTTCATTTATGGAATTAAGTGCAAATAAATAGTTAAAAACACATTATTGGGTGTAGAATTGGAAATTTTATGATAGACTAAAATCCCCAATTTGGTCTTAGTGTTTAAGAACTAAAGTAAGCATTAGCCTTCAGGGGAAGGGAGCTGCTAGCTTAGCCATGGATTTAGGGACTAAACCTGAGATTAGCCAATGATTTTCTATAACATTGAATTAGAGTAGAGAATTAAAATTGCTCTTATTTGACACAATACATATTTAAACCATTTATCTCATCTCATTTTACCAAAAACTCATTGTAGTGGGAAAGATGTTTTTTCATATTAGAAAACTTCATCACATAAACATAGTTTAGTAGTTACCATTTTAAACTTTGCATTTAAATTTCGCTAGTAGTTAATAAACTAGTTCTGATAGTATCTCAAATATTCAAAATTAGTGACAGTAATTTTGTTTTATATCTTTGAATTTCCTAGTCAATTTATCATTTCAAATTTAAACATTCCTCATGGGATCGATATTTGGGACTTAAATAAAAAGTCATATAATACATGATAATGATACGTATACTTGCGTAGAATCCATACATTAAGTGTTTAACGTTCTTATCCATAAAATACCACATCAAGTTTTTGGCACCGTTGTAAAGCAGATTCAACTTTATAATTTTTACACAACTATATTTTAGGGGATCAGTAACAACCACGCAAAATTTTGAGTGATCGATTGGTCCTACAGTAGTAAATCTGAGACATTCTTTTGAGTTAGGAGTTGAATTTTTAATATACCAAAATTTCTGAAACAATTGTAGCTTAGCTTTTGGCAATTGCGTTGGCACACATCCCTGTTGAATTAACTTTTGTACACAAGAAGAAAAGTAACCAAAAGTTAATTCCTCTAATTATTTAGATTCCTCTTCCAAATTTACATAATTTTTAGAACTAGTAGAAAGGGAAGCATCGTAAAACTGCATCAGCTTTGAACCAATGCTACGAACTTCCTTGACCTCAAAACTCCCAACCTTTTGAGGGTGGATTGGAGTAAGGGTTATTGCATTCACAAAGTGGTTGATCCGATTGTACATCAACTCAAATTCAGTTTTCTCTACATCTTCTAAGGAAATCTTGTATAGAGGCTTCTTCTATTTCATCATCATCATTTTTTCCTGAGAGCTTTCTTCATCAGAACTTTCTTGCATGTCAATGTTGATAGTCGGCCTAGTCCGTTCAATAATCGTGTTGGCTCTTCCTTATCCATGTCCCCAGCCTTGATCTGGAGTGTAAGGGCTAAAAGAATCTCAACCAGCTTGTTGTGAAGGGATGACAATAGATCATCGAAGCGGAGTTGAATGGCCTCTTATTTGTGATTCCTCTGAATCTTTCACTTCATTTGCTACAACTTTATGGGAAAAGACATTTTTCTTTGGAAGCGTGTAGTAGGCAGCGTCTTTATGAATGTCCACTTGATGAAATGAGAATGGTTTAATGCAATGTTCTTATCCTTCTTTGAAATACTTGATGCCCTGTTGTAATGTTGACAAAATCATATTATGCTCGTGAATCTATGGTTGCCCAAGTAAAGCATTGAAAGAGGTCTCTGCATCGATGATACGGAATTTTTTAGTTGTTACTAGTTCTCCAACTTTCATTAATAGTGTGATCGATCCAATTGCTCTTTATTTCTTCTTATTAAATCCTCTTAACATCATTTTTTGGGTTGTAAGCTCATGAGCCTAAATTTCCAAATATGCCAATGTCCGTAGACTCATTAAGTTAATTGACGCTCCTCGATCTACCAAAATTCTAGATAACACAAATCTATCGATATTAACAGAGATGTAGAGAGGTTGGTTATGTTCGGTGGTACCAAAAACCAAGTCTTCATCTCTGAAAGTTATTCTAATATGTTCTTTTAACAAACAAACTTCATTCGATGATGTGCTGGCCAACTAAGCTAAGAAAATATTTGGGTCAAGCAAGGTTGTAACCAGAGTCTCTCTCATCTCCTTTAACAAGATCAAAGCATCGTAGATGCTTAGTTTGGTTGAAAACCTTTTAAGATGAGCTAGCATGTTATAATCCACTTCATATAATGCTCCAATTTTTACTTGGTTATGTGGTTCTTCCACTGGCGGAGGTGGAGGTAGCTCTTCTCGAGTATTTGTTTTCCTTTATCCACTCGAGTTGTTCTTGAGGGTAATACATTCTCACTTCTTAGATTTATTTCTGTGATTTCTTCTTCTATAGATGCTGTAGGAAAAACTTCCAGTGTCTCTTCTTCATGAAAGAGATTTAAGTTGATGGCGAGTGGTATGTCGTGGTACTCAAGGACTGGTTCCTCACTCCCTTCTTCATCGTAACCGATGTTGTCGATATCTTCATCATTCTCGTAATGAGTTCATCAGACTTAAGTACGATTTGAGGATTGGTTTGGGAATTGAGATCAAAGTTAGAACAACCAAAGTTAATTATTTTATCATTATAAAAAGTTAGAACATAGTTAAAATCCTAATCATTACATTCATAATATCCCAGTGGGGCCAAAATATAATTATACATGGTCAGAGGTTTGAGAATTTTCTTCCCCAAATCTGAAACAACCAATCTAACAGAGGAAGCCCCTATCCTACCC
>JXCR01127559.1:8981-21481 GCA_002079205.1 Phalaenopsis hybrid cultivar
TGATATTGGTGTAAGGCCCCCACCACGACATCTAATTCTCTACCTACATCTTAGAGATTGGTGTAAGGCCCCCACCACGGCATCCAATTCTCTACTTACATCTTCGAGAATGGTATAAGACCCCCACCACGCCATCCAATTCTCTATACATATCTTTGATTTAAGGGTAAGACTCCCATTTATGTAACATCGCATCCTATTCTCAACCTTTTGAGATTGATGTAAGGCCTCCGCCATGGCATCCAATTCTCTACATATAACTTAGAGATTTGTGTAAGGCCCCCACAACAATGTCCAATTATCTACTTACATCTTTGAGATTGGTGTAAGGTCCCCACCACGGCATTCAATTCCCTACACACATATTTAAGATAGGAGTAAGACTCCCCTTTATGGAACACCGCATCCTATTCTCNAGCATCCAATTCTCTACTTACATCTTCGAGAATGGTATAAGACCCCCACCACGCCATCTAATTCTCTATACATATCTTTGAGATAAGGGTAAGACTCCCCTTTATGTAACATCGCATCCTATTCTCAACCTTTTGAGATTGATGTAAGGCCTCCGCCATGACATCCAATTCTCTACATATAACTTAAAGATTGGTGTAATGCCCCCACAACAATGTCCTATTATCTACTTACATCTTTGAGATTGGTGTAAGGTCCCCACCACGACATTCAATTCCCTACACACATATTTAAGATAGGAGTAAGACTCCCCTTTATGGAACACCGCATCCTATTCTCAACCTTTTGAGATTGGTGTAAGGCCCCCGCCACGACATCCAATTCTCTACCTACATCTTAGAGATTGGTGTAAGGCCCCCACCACGGCATCCAATTTTCTATTTACACCTTCTGAGATTGGTATAAGACCCTCCCATGGCATCTAATTCTCTACACCCATCTTTGAGATAGGAGTGAGACTCCCCATTATGGAACATCGCATCATATTCTCAACCTTTTGAGATTAGTGTAAGGCCCCAGCCACGACATCTAATTCTCTACCTATAACTTAGAGATTGGTGTAAGGCCCTCACCACGACATCCAATTCTCTACTTACATCTTTGAGATTGGTGTAAGGCCCCCACCACGGCGTCCAATTCTCTACACACATCCTTGAGATAGGAGTGAGACTCCCCTTTATGGAACATCGCATCCTATTCTCAACCTTTTGAGATTGGTGTAAGGCTCCTGTCATGGCATCAAATTCTCTACCTTCATCTTAGATATTTGTGTAAGGCCCCCACCAAGGCGTCCAATTCTCTACTTACACCTTTTAAGATTAGTATAAGACCCCTGCCACTGCATCTATATCTCTACACCCATCTTTGATAAAGGAGTAATACTCCCCTTTATGGAACATCACATCCTATTCTCTTCCTTTTGAGATTGGTGTAAGGCCCTCGCCACGACATCCAATTCTCTACCTACATCTTTGATATTGGTGTAAGGCCCCCACCACGGTGTCCAATTCTCTACATAAATCTTTTACATAGAAGTAAGACTCCCATTTATGGAACGTTGCATCTTATTCTAACTTTTTGAGATTGGTGTAAGGCTCTCGCCACGACATCCAATTCTCTACTGACATCTTCGAGATTGGTGTAAGGCNCCACCACGACATCCAATTCTCTACCTACATCTTTGAGATTGGTGTAAGGCCCCCACCACGACGTCCAATTCTCTACATAAATCTTTGACATAGAGGTAAGACTCCCATTTATGGAACATTGTATCTTATTCTAACCTTTTGAGATTGGTGTAAGGCTCTCGCCACGACATCCAATTCTCTACTGACATCTTCGAGATTGGTGTAAGGCNTACAGCAAGACCCGATGGAGGGGACTAGTCACCTACCGTCTATGATAACTACGCCGACCAGAGACCTAGTCGCTGTCAATAATGAAAGACTTCCATATGCACCACTACAGAGAACTCAGCGTAGAAAATCTAACCGCCTAAGGCATAGGGCTTTCTTATGTGAAGAGAGAAGATGCCGGAAGGAGGTAGAAAACTTGCTAACCCCTATTCCTGAGGGGAATATCTACGATCCGGGAAGGAGAGAGACCTCTTCCAACTTGTCTGCTACATATGATGAGTCCAAATTCTTTACAGAGAGGGAGATACCACCAGTTTTAGATGTTCTTTGTACGGTTTGCCCGACATGTAATGTCGAGATACGTCACGTACATCAACTACAGGGGCATTTGTGGAGTGTCCGGATGTCCTCCATCTGGATTGCTACGGTACTTTGGAGGAGGACGCGTCCACTAATGATGGATTTTAGACCACTAATCACCCAATGGGGGAACCATATGTCCCGTTGGATACAGAGCCATATATCTCGTTGGATACAGAGTCATACATTTCACTGAAGANAACCTCACACTCAACAATGAAAGGGCGCCGCAGGGCGGCACCATAGAATTTGACATGGACTTTAGTCAAGTTGACATAGACTATGAGGGTCCTCTGATGTATGTGGTTACTCGTCAGGAAAAAGAAGGGCTACCATTGCTGCTAAGGTTAAGCACCAGAGACAGTTCCTCACTGAAGCGGAAAAATGTGACAGAACAGCAAGACCCGATGGAGGGGACTACTCGCCTACCGTCTATGATAACTACGCCGACCAGAGACCTAGTCGCTGTCAATGATGAAAGACTTCCAGATGCACCACTACGGAGAACTCAGCGTAGAAAAGCTAACCGTCTAAGGCATAGGGCTTTCTTATGTGAAGAGAGAAGATGCCGGAAGGAGGTAGAAAACTTGCTAACCCCTATTCCTGAGGGGAATATCTACGATCCGGGAAGGAGAGAGACCTCTTCCAACTTGTCTGCTACATATGATGAGTCCAAATTCTTTACAGAGAGGGAGATACCACCAGTTTTAGATGTTCTTTGTACGGGTTGCCCGACATGTAATGTCGAGATACGTACACGTACATCAACTACAGGGGCATTTATGGAGTGTCCGGATGTCCTCCATCTGGATTGCTACGGTACTTTGGAGGAGGACGCGTCCACTAATGATGGATTTTAGACCACTAATCACCCAATGGGGGAACCATATGTCCCGTTGGATACAGAGCCATATATCTCGTTGGATACAGAGTCATACATTTCACTGAAGATAGAAGTGACACAAACTTGGATTCCCGCTGATGTTGAAATGAGGGAACATCCTTGATAGCCGCCAATCATCAGCACAACAGAATACTACAAAATGAAGTAAATAAAAGCGATTTTGAATTCTATGATGAGGTTCAAGGAAGGTTCATTAATATACTAGAAGGCTTGAAGCTATATACCAAGGTCTTTTTTAAAAGCAATGAGAGAAGTATTCTCGACTGTGTTTTTGATCTAAGAAATAGGGGTCAAGCAGGCTTGCTGATGGAACGAACCTATTCTGAGCCACAAAAGTGGATGCATGGAAAGGGCAGGATCACCATACAATGCGGCTGCTGTTACAACTTCACTAAAGGTAGACAAGGAAATCCTCCTATGACTCTGAGACATGATCAGGTTGATCCACTACCTCCCATGATAAAATGGATGATTAAGAGAATGGTCTGATGGAGCATACTTCCAGCTGACTGTAATCTCAACAACTATATCATTAGTATATATGATGAAGGTGATTGCATTCCCCCAGATATTGACCATCATGACTTTGTGAGACCTTTCTGCACGGTCTCTTTCATGAGCAAAAGTAACATTTTATTTGGGAAGGAAATAGATACCATTGGCCTCGGTGAGTTCAGAGGAGCCATGGAGATTCCACTACTCATAGGTTCAGTGCTTGTTCTTAAAGGAAACAGAGCAGACATCGCCAAACATAGCATTACTAGGGTACGACACCGTAGGGTGTCAGTGACCTTCTGAAGAATGGATGACAGCAAAATGCCATATGGATTCCGGCCGGACCTGGAGTTGGAAGAGCTACTGCCTTTTGAGCTATGAGAGGGTTGCACCTCAAAGTACATAAAAAATGAACTCTTTCCCGGAGCATGACTTAGTAGGTCAGCTTAATTAGGAGCTTGCCCCACCAGAGACAGACACTCAGAGGATACCTTTTTACTGCATTTTATCACATTAGATATGATATGTATTAGACATGCTCAGCTTATGTTATGTAATCAACATGGGATGTTTTTAGATGTACTTTGATGCAGTCAACATAATTGTACTTTTTGAGGCTTTGGCCTGCACTCAATTTAAAACACTTATTGGAGCAGGTTAATGAAATCTCTTTCAAAATTTTGTCTGTTGTAAAATTGCCCTTTTTTTGTGATGGATAAAAGCCACGAAACCACATGTTCGTTCTACACTACAATTAACAAAGAACGAAACAATAAAACCTTGATAATAATAAAATTCAAATAAAATACTCTTTTAAAAAAATCAACCAAAAAAAATTGTTAAAATTTGAAAACATATTTTGATAATTAATTGTGATAAAAATAACATGAAAATAAACTAAATCTGTTGAGTTGATTCTCTCGATTTTGAGGTCTCTTGTTCTTTGCTCGCTCAACACGGCTATCCTTGTCTACACATGTCTGTCTCACTGATGTCAACCTTTTTACATGACACACATTTATGAATTCAGCACCATAAACTTTCTGCACTACAAATCTGCCCTCGAGGCCAATATCGAAGCACTATTTTCCTTTCACAACCTTTTTAGAGTGGAGTGGCCCCCACCACGGCATCCAATTCTCTATCTACATCTTAGAGTGTAAGGCCCCCACCATGGAATCCAATTCCGTACTTACATCTTAGAGATTGGTATAAGACCCCCACCATGGCGTCCAATTCTCTACACATATCTTTGAAATAGTAGTAAGACTCCCCTTTATGGAACATCGCATCATATTCCAACATTTTGATATTGGTGTAAGGCCCCCACCACGACATCTAATTCTCTACCTACATCTTAGAGATTGGTGTAAGGCCCCCACCACAGCATCCAATTCTCTACTTACATCTTCGAGAATGGTATAAGACCCCCNTTCACTTTCGATTGAGGTTTATTTTTTTCCTCTTTAGTTGCCTAAGGTCTAGCCATAAGACTTTCTTATTGAATATTCCTATAAAACTAGAAAAGAAACCCTCACCATTAGAAATTCTACCCCTTCTTTGCTAAATTTGAAGTTCCACATATTAGTCTTAGCCTGTAGCACTTAGTAGGTGAGGTCACTATGAGGGAGCTCANCTTCACTTTCGATTGAGGTTTATTTTTTTTCCTCTTTAATTTCCTAAGGTCTAGCCATAAGACTTTCTTATTGAATATTCCTATAAAACTAGAAAAAAAACCCTCACCATTAGAAATTCTACCCCTTCTTTTCTAAATTTGAAGTTCCACATATTAGTCTTAGCCTGTAGCACTTAGTAGGTGAGGTCACTATGAGGGAGCTCAATGAGAGTCCCCCTAGGACTGCTTAACCTTAGGGTTGACCCTGGGTGTTGGTCTGGAGCTAGTTCACTCACCTACACTCACTGTCACCCACAATCACTCACAACCCTAAAACTAAAATTTCTTGTCTTTGATCCCTTGATCCTTTGGGATACTCANGACCTTAGGGTTGACCCTGGGTGTTGGTCTGGAGCTAGTTCACTCACCTACACTCACTCTCACCCACAATCACTCACAACCCTAAAACTAAAATTTCTTGTCTTTGATCCCTTGATCCTTTGGGATACTCATGTAGATGGTCCCCTAAACCCACTAGCCCGGCCTGGGGTTTAGCTAAGACCAGTACATAGAGCACCCAAATGGGGATTTCCATTGGACCATAGCTCATATAGGGTGGTTGGCACCCCAATTCTACAAAAAATATCCAACTTGGCCTTTTGCCTCAAAATCCCCAAAATTACCCAAATACAATTGGAGCCCTAAATTTGGCCAAAATTCTCAAAATTCCAAAATCCACCAAAAATACCTAAATTTTTCTAAAAAATCTTTTCAAAATACCAAAATTACCTAAAACCACCCAAAAATTCCAAAATTACCAAAATACCCTCCAAAATTACCAAAATTACAAAAATNGATACCATTGGAGCCCTAAATTTGGCCAAAATTCCAAAATCCACCAAAAATACCTAAATTTTTCCAAAAAATCTTTTCAAAATACCCAAATTACCTAAAACCACCCAAAAATTCCAAAATTACCAAAATACCCTCCAAAATTACCAAAATTACAAAAATGCCCTTGGCACCACAAACTTTCCCAAAACCTCCAAAATTACTTTAAATGTTTCTAAAACCAATTTGGATGCTCCAATTGAACCCAATTTGACCATGTTGACCAAATCCCTCAATTGCCTTTAAAGGCCCAACTTCCCCAAATTTACCCCAAATGTCCATCAATTTGGACCTAATTTCCCCCAATCCCAATCTCATTAAAATCATCTACACAATTTTGATAAATGAATTAGGCTCAAAGTCATGGCTAGCCTAACACAAACCCAACCTTTAGCCATTTGGACTCACATTAGACCCATGCACCAAATTTGACCTAGCCATGTCAAATTAATCAAGGCAAGACTTCTACAGCCAACTTTTGGGTCCTAGTAACCAAGCTAGTCCCACTTAACCCACCCTAGATGAGCCATGGACCAAAGGTCTCCTAAATCAAGGGAATTGTATCCTAAATTGCTTCAGAAAAAGATGTATTTGCCAAAACCTATCACCAGCCCAAATTAATTGTTGTGACAGATTCCTCTGAGGCCCCNTCTAGATGAGCCATGGACCAAAGGTCTCCTAAATCAAGGGAATTGTATCCTAAATTGCTTAAGAAAAAGATGTATTTGCCAAAACCTATCACCAGCCCAAATTAATTGTTGTGACAGATTCCTCTGAGGCCCCTGAGCTATCTAAGCACCTCCCCTACCATTGTCGGTCGGCCTAGTCAATGGAGCACCTCAAAACCAAGAGCCACCATACTTAAATCATCACCCAATTGACCCATCTGAGTTGTCCCACTCCCATTAACCAATTGAGCCGCTTAGCTCAACACCTCAGCAAGCTTTTGCGCCCCTAGCGACCCCCTGAGCTCCACTCTCTAGCCATGGTTATAAAAGCTGCCCTCCACGGCCAAATCCAANCCGGCCGGCCTAGTCAATGGAGCACCTCAAAACCAAGAGCCACCATACTTAAATCCTCACCCAATTGACCCATCTAAGTTGTCCCACTCCCATTGACCAATTGCGCCGCTTAGCTCAACACCTCAGCAAGCTTTTACGCCCCTAGCGACCCCCTGAGCTCCACTCTCTAGCCATGGTTATAAAAGCTGCCCTCCACGGCCAAATCCAAGTACTGAAAATTTCTTAAGGATACCCTGCCAAATTGCTCCCACAGTATCCATGAGAGCTCCTCAATGCAACCAAACCACCTCCCTGCCCTAATTCTCATAGCCGGAGCTCAATTTCTGAGCTCGATTCCGGCTGAAAAATAGGACAAACTCCACTACACCTCCATAGTGTACCAAAATTAAATTAAACTTGCCCAAACCTTCACCACAGTGAGAGAAGAAGAAGCCCCATCAAAACCCCTTCNTGATTCCGGCTGAAAAATAGGACAAACTCCACTACACCTCCACAGTGCACCAAAATTAAATTAAACTTGCCCAAACCTTCACCACAGTGAGAGAAGAAGAAGCCCCATCAAAACCCCTTCACAAAGAACCTTTGCCCCTGACTTTGACCAACGCTTGAAATCGAGCTTCACCAAAGTCTGCCCAAGATAATTCACTATGACCAGAGGCTCCATATCTGAGCTCCTTGGACCTCCACAAATGTGTAAAGCACCTATGATTGAAGCATCCCTTCTCAGAGCAAAGGTATAAAACTCCCCCTCTTCTCAAGCTTCATTTGATTCTCCATTCATGTACTTTTAATTTCGTGGCATGTTTACCATATGGATGTGTTTGCTTAGTCAAGATGAGTCCATAGGATTAAACTTGAGTCAATTTGGTTAAGTGTAGCTCAAGTTCTTAAGCCTAGAAGGTGGAAGGCTCTCGGGATGAACCAGACAGGGACAAAGACTCACGGCCGTCGGATGGCGTGTGTATCAAATGGAGGGTTAAGATGAAGCTGGACGGGAGATCCCAACATAAAGCGCGGACTGCGTGGCGTTGACTCCGAAGTTGGCATCAAATTGGTAGCAGTTGTATGGAGACTTTAGAGGTACCAAGGATTGCATGGCGCCGCGTGGTTTAAGTAGGAAAATAGGCTTATTTTTTATTTAATTAAATCAACTAACTTCAAAAAATGATATCTTGGTGTATAAAAATCAAAAAAATAAGAAAAAATACCCCCTTTCTCAGTGAATAGAGGAGAATAATGTGGATCAAAAATAAAATAGTTTTCCAAACATATGATTTTATATTAATTGAATGCCCTCTGAGGTATTTTAAATCTCCATGACTAAGGAGTGTTCACCTTGGCTTGACATTTTTAGGGTTTATTCCTCATCACAGAGGGGATGTTATCTTATTTTTGCAAGATCAGAGGGCATCACTATGCTCCTAACCCTAATTTTCAATCCAAGGTGACCATTTTGGCTTATTTTAATTATATAAATCAAAATATCACTTGAAAAATTANAATTTTTGCAAGATCAGAGGGCATCACTATGCTCCTAACCCTAATTTTCAATCCAAGGTGACAATTTTTGGCTTATTTTAATTATATAAATCAAAATATCACTTGAAAAATTATGAGAATAATTTTAGTAGGTTTCTTGTGGTCAGGGAAGTCTAGGAAAAATATTGTGATGCTTTGAATCACTTTGTAAATTTCTATACTTAGTTATATGTGAATACTTTGTATAAATTTATGTAAATTAAATACATACAAAAAATTAACAAAATCAACTCCACATTGTTCATAAAAATCATATCTACCCACTGAACAAATTTGAAATTTATTTGGTTTAGTGTAAGCACTAAAGTGGATTTTCTAAGAAACCTTGTATTTTTGTATAAAAATAATTATTATAAATTAAATACACTTGGAAAAATTATAAAAACTGATTTTCTGAAATCCTTATAATTAGAGATACTTAGGAAAAATAAAAATCACTTTTAATAAAATACGTAATTTTTGGGCCTCATTTTGAATTTTAAATAATTAAGAATAAATAAAAATTTCAAAAATACTAAAATATTTTAAAATATTTGAAACTATTTTCTGATAACTTGAGACTCAATAAATATTTTTTTCTAATTTTCTAAGTTCAAAATAGATTTTAAAAAGCTTTAAAATGAATTTTCTTTATTTTCTCACTAAAATAACTATAATAAATAAATTAAAAAACAAAAAAATACAAAATTTGGTTCTTTGAGTTTTCTTAACTTAGAAGAGATTATGAAAAATATAAAAATAATTTTTGTAATTAAAACACCATTATGTACTTAAATAAATCATGAAAATTGAGCCAAATTAAAATAACAATAATAAAAATTTAATTCAAAAAAATCATGAAATTTTTCCGAAGGATTTTTCTGACCTAAAGAAACACTTAACAATTTTCTCATAAATAAAATCTTAATTTTGAGAAGTTAAATAAATCACATTTTGAAAATCTTATTTTCTTAATTTAAATNCCACTAAAATAACTATAATAAATAAATTAAAAAACAAAAAAATACAAAATTTGGTTCTTTGAGTTTTCTTAACTTAGAAGAGATTATGAAAAATATAAAAATAATTTTTGTAATTAAAACACCATTATGTACTTAAATAAATCATGAAAATTGAGCCAAATTAAAATAACAATAATAAAAATTTAATTCAAAAAAATCATGAAATTTTTCCGAAGGATTTTTCTGACCTAAAGAAACACTTAACAATTTTCTCATAAATAAAATCTTAATTTTGAGAAGTTAAATAAATCACATTTTGAAAATCTTATTTTCTTAATTTAAATAAATAACCAAATTAAATTAAAATTTTGAGAAATCCACATTTTCTCCTCTAATACTTTAATTACCTCGTGGATATGACACTTCAAGTCCTCAAAGTCATTTGAGTTGCGTTTAGTGAGTTATGATGTCAGGTGCCCCAAGGGCAAGATAACCACTTTAGAATTTAGTGCTTTTATCAAAATTTAGGATTAACCATAGTAAAATGGGTAATTCTGATCTTAATAAACATGATTTGATGATTGNTGTGAGTTATGATGTCAGGTGCCCCAAGGGCAAGATAACCACTTTAGAATTTAGTGTTTTTATCAAAATTTAGGATTAACCATAGTAAAATGGGTAATTCTGATCTTAATAAACATGATTTGATGATTGNACAACAAAATTAAGAAGTCTCTATCGGATGATCGGGAATCCCTCGGAGGACGTAACCTATGGTTACTCACGAGGCTTCCCGTGGTCTAAATGAAATTACGGAACTCATTAAGTTGAGATTAATAAATTTATTTGGACTACGTGAATCCAATAGAAAATAGTGTTACCAGAATGAGGGAACCATAAGATTCTAATCGGTGTCACTCTAATCAACTTTAACATCCCTCATAATATTAAAGGACCATAACCATAAGGTCATTTGATTTGACGTCATATTCTGACACATTAGAGAACTTAAATGCATCAAGGCAAGGAGCCTAGAGCTAGTATAGTGGGCAGCACTGTCATCTTCAACAGCAAAACTTGTCTTCCCCAGCAAAACCAATTTCCTTCCTTAGAATTAAACAACCAAGCCATAGAACTTCAAGGTATTTTGCTTATGCAGCATAANGCAACAAAATTAAGAAGTCTCTATCGGATGATCGGGAATCCCTTGGAGGACGTAACCTATGGTTGCTCACGAGGCTTCCCGTGGTCTAAATGAAATTACGGAACTCATTAAGTTGAGATTAATAAATTCATTTGGACTACGTGAATCCAATAGAAAATAGTGTTACCAGAAGGAGGGAACCATAAGATTCTAATCGGTGTCACTCTAATCAACTTTAACATCCCTCATAATATTAAAGGACCATAACCATAAGGTCATTTGATTTGACGTCATATTCTGACACATTAGAGAACTTAAACTCATCACGGCAAGGATCCTGGAGCTAGTATAGTGGGCAGCACTGTCATCTTCAACAGCAAAACTTGTCTTCCCCAGCGAAACCAATTTCCTTCCTTAGAATTAAACAACCAAGCCATAGAACTTCAAGGTATTTTGCTTATGCAGCATAAATCCTCACCACATCTTTAGGCCTTTGTAGAGCTCTGTTGTACAATCTAAGCTCTAACACATCTTAAGATTCTGAGGTTATCGTTCATCACGACCTAAATCCTTACATCTTCTAGGCTATTTGTGTGATTGTTTCATACAAATGTAAGCCCTAAATTAATAAAATTGGCAGGATAAAACACTTAAATAATTTATCCTCAAAATTGAAGCCAAATCATAGGATAGCTTGGGAAATCACCGAGGTCCTCCCCAGATCTGTGACATCCCCTAGTTTCTCCTCCTTTGGAATCTACAACAAAATGATCCAAATTTGAACCATTCCACTTTCACACATCTACGTCTGATCTTGCTAAGAAGTCATATCCTTTTTACCTCTTTGAAGACAATATTTCTTGAATTTTATTTAGTTTTCTTGAGTGACTCCAGTCATTTAAGATGTAATTAACTATAGGGGCTTGCCCTTATAGAAAGCTTCTACAAACCCAGCTTAATATAAACCCTATTTAATTCTTCATATTAAATAAGGGAACTTATTGGCAAATAAAATGGTTTCACAGACTAAACAAATGTAATATATTTCTTAGTTTATTTGCTTGAGTCTCACCCTCAAGTATTATGTTTATCTTTTGGGATAGATACAGGGTTTGAGGTATAGTGTTGTTTCATTTAAACTATGAAAAATATGGGATCAGTTTGATTTCACATTTTTCTAAANCAGATGTAATATATTTCTTAGTTTATTTGCTTGAGTCTCACCCTCAAGTATTGTGTTTATCTTTCGGGATAGATACAGAGTTTGAGGTATAGTGTTGTTTCATTTAAACTATGAAAAATATGGGATCAGTTTGATTTCACATTTTTCTAAACTACATGTATATATGTAAATTAAAAATGTCATTCCAAAGTGGGCAATGAGATTTCAATTTTGGTGGCCAACACTTCCAATGGGCAACTCCTCCACCAAAAATAGTGCCGACAAAAACTCATGGTGAAAAGTTTATTAATAAATAACCTTACCCGAGGAGTTAGATTTTTTATATAGTAATTTATTTGGACTTTATTCGGATTTTTGTAGAATTTTCAAATGGCTCCTCGATTTAAGAGAGGAAAACTGTCCGATGAATTTGATGCACAAAGATTTGTGAGTTTCAAAACCCAGCTTAGTTACAATACTCAGATGGAAACAAAAAGAATGATCGAAGAACGGGTGCTTGCGAACCCGGGTGTTGGGTCGAGAGATTGATTCTTGCTCGTAATTGGGAAAGATTCTGCTACTTCACGGTCGTAGCATT
>JXCR01127563.1:10216-38292 GCA_002079205.1 Phalaenopsis hybrid cultivar
TATAAATCCATCTCAATTTTGTTACTTCCTTTTTTCTGACTTTGTTTTCATTTGGTAGAAGTCATGAACCTATTTAATGAGTAACATGTGAATGATTTTTACATCATCCTTATAATTGTTAGAGGTGCCTGAGGTTGGTGAACATGACTTAATGTATCAGAGATAATTGTGTCCATGGGATTAGACTCTATAAAATAATTTAAGTACCCAATATATCAGTGTAGTGATTTTGTTATAAATTGGAAATAATGAAGTGAGACGTGATGAGTTAAAAGAAGAATTAACCTCATTTATCATGTGTGTTTGTGTTTGTGCTACACCGATATACAAATTCTGGAGAACACTTAAATATATATTCATATGTCGATACCTGTAGTGCTTGTTAGACCTTTCTTTAGTTCAAGTTTGTTTTGTCATGTTTAGTTTAGATTTACTTTATGTTGCATATTATTTTGTTCTGATGAATAATTGTAGATGTTTATGATAGACATTTGTGTTAGATAGAATTTTTGAAATATTTTGTCTTCTGTTGATATTTTTTGTTCTGAATGTTATATATTTTAAAAAGTAAGTTTGGGGGTAGGAAGAAAAATAAATTTCAAAGTTAGTATTATTGCAAGCATGTTTTACGATATATTTACTTTCTCCTACAGTTATTCTATCCTAATACGCATGTATATGAACTTGATAGGATGTTGTAGTAGCTAGTAGATTTAGTTTTTACTTTTTCTTTCGGCTACATTTTATGTAATTGATTGAAAAATATTTAAAAATTTAAGTTTGGGGGGAGAAAGAAAAATCTTTCACACTTAACTTTATTTGTCATCAGCAACCTGTAATTATTTTGATATCATTTTTAAAATGACTCGTGATATGTGGTGTTATCATTATATTATTATAACTTTGATTTTAGGAAAGTTAGAAAAATCTTAATTGGGATCCTATGTGATGACATTGTTATAGAGCTAAGATATTTTGTAGGAAACATTAGAAAAATGATTTTGCTATTTATGATAGAAAGGAGTTGAATATTTAAAAAACTAAGATTCTTAGATTTACAGTTAATGAGAATTGAGTCTTTATTGAAACATTTTTCAAACTAATACTAACACTTTTAAAAAGTGAGGGAAAGTTTCGAGTTTTGAATTTTAGAAAGAGGATAGTGAAATTCAAAACTATTAAAGGTATATCCAAATATAGTAATCATCTCACACACACACTCACACAGACTCACACACACACACACATACACACACACACACACACACACACATATAAAGAGAGTAGGGATTAAGAAGATCCTGAAAGAAAAAAAAAAAGAAGTGAAATGTGAGGAGAAGCCTAATCAAAAATTTGTTTCACTTGAATCTTTTTAAATAAAATGACCTTGAGACAATCCTAAGCTTATTCTTAATTCAAAAAATATTGGTTAAATTGGTAAAAATAAGATGCTTAAATTTCATCTATATACTTTATTTAAATATTTAGTCTGACAAATTTTAATAATTTTTGAAGTAAATAGAAAATCAGGGTTCCAAAGTTGAATATGACATATTCTTGCACCCTAGTCCTATGTTGATTTACTAGAATTTCTCTTAAGTTACACTATAACAATTATGAGAATAAATTATAGGAAACTATTTTAAAACCCACTACCTCAAATCAACAAATTTTGTCTTTAAAGTTATAGTGTTACTTGATGACAAGTAACATTTAAGTTTAAGGAAATGATCAACCTTAAAATTACTCATTTTTAGTGTGCATTTCATATTCATTTTATGCAAATTTTTTTATGATATTTCACTTTAAAGGAAGGTATTTTGGATGTTTTTGATTTTAAACACAATAATTGGAGTTTTAGCGAATATGAAGCAAAAATGGTGCAATTTGGAACCAATTTGAATAAGGAAGTAAATTTTGATTTAACTCATTTTGATATGACTTTATATGTTTAATTTCCTCTATATTTATCAAATGTTTTTCAATGAAATTTCACTTTAAAGAAATATTATTTTCATGCATATCTTGTAGGTACACTAAGAGCGAACCGGAGCTGAAACGCGGCGAAACAGAGCTAAAGCGGAGCAAAATAGGTGTGTTGCCTGCAAGTTGGTGCTATAGCACCCAAACTTTTGTTCTAACGCCGATTCTGGTGCTATAGCGCCTGAAACAAATTTTGGATAAATTTTGAGCAATTCTGTATCATTTTAGGATGTTCTGGAAGCTTTTGAACAACTTACACGCCCCATGGGGTGATTTAATGAATCTAGACACATTTGAATGAAGAGATATGTCTCTTGGAGTGAAAGGGTGTCTCTTGGAGTGAAAGGGTGTGTCTTTTGGAAAATAGAGGTGTTTGGCTTCTCTTTAAATATAGAGGCTTGGTGCCTCTCGTGGGAGGTAATCAAAGAAGTAATTATGAGAGAATTAAAGAGATTGGAGAGAGAATTTTATCGTGAGTATGGAGATGTAGATTTCTACATTTCTTGGAAAGATTGGTGAGAGATTTTGAGAGATACGAGCAAGGAAGTATGAGCGGCGCATGGATCGGTAGAAGACTTTGTTGGAGAGATTTTATTCTTTCTTTCAGAGAGAAAAAACTAAGTATATTGTGTTCTTTATTTTCNCTACATAATTCCGAGTTTTAATATGGTATCAAAGCCTAATTTCGTATTCTAGCCGTCGACCCTCCTGTGAGAATTGTCAGACTCCCTTCCTGCCATCCTCTGTGCAGGAAGGGAGGGGAATAAAAATTTTTTCTCGATCGAGAGAGACGATTGTGGAGGAAAGTGGGATTCCGGCGACACTAACTCCATTTTCCAATTCGACGTCAACTTGACGACTCTACGGGGCAGATCCGCTCGGACCCCAATCTCAGCTTCAATCATTCATATTCTCACACCAAGGCTATCATCAAGATCATTTCAAGCAAATTTAGTAAACTCACGAGTGCGGCACCAGCAATGCCGCCACCCGGAGATATCGCTGTCATGAATCGGACAAGCCGTCCATTTCTCCTGCAGTCATTTTTTTGCCCCTGCCAAAGCGTCAGGGGGAGTTGCGTTTCCAACCGATCATTTCTCATGCAGTTTTTTTTTATTCCCTGCCAAAACGTCAAGGGGAGCTACATTTCCAATCGGTTATTTCTCCTACAGTATTTTTTTCTTCCCTGCCAAAGCGTCAGGGGGAGACGTGTTTCCAGCCGGTCATTTCTCCTGCAACATTTTTTATTCCCTGCCAAAGCGTCAAGGGGAGCTGTGTTTCCAGCCGGTCATTTCTCCTGCAGTATTTTTTCTTCCCTGACCCAAGCGTCAGGGGGAGTTCTGTTTTCAGCCGCCCTTTCTTCTATTGCTTTCTCTGTCAATAGAATTTACTGTGTGTGATTTACATGTTTTTTTTCTGCAGCCAACGAGACAATCGCGGTCAACTAAAAGTCAGTTTTCCTGTAGGTTGTCTCTCTTTCCCTGCAAAACTCAAAATTCAGTTAAACCTGAATCTCTTTTTTCACGCTGAAACATATGACAGACAAAACTCAAAATTCAGCCAAGCATGAATCCAACAAATTTAGCCAAAGCTAAATCTCTCTTCTGCACCGAAGCATATGACAAACAAACTCAAAATTCAGTCAAGCCTGAATCTAGCAAATTCGACAATCCAAACGACCAATTTTTCTTTACTACTTAACAAGTTTGGAATTATTAACATACATTCTAAACTTGAGGGGGAGTGTTAAGAATTATAGTAGGAAATAATTTATTCCTATAAGAAGTTATGATGAATAAACTATTTCCTTAATATAAGGAGATATTTCTTTTCCTATTTTATATTTATTTCCTTAGATTAAGAATTATTTGGTTTCCTATTTTATGTTATTTCATATATCTCCTAATAATTAATATGAATTAATTATTGGAGATATTATATGATATATCTTTCTTTTCATATCATTTCTTTTTTATTATTTTTCTTATTATAGAGTTCTTGTAAGGGTTATTTATACCCTCGTTCNTCATTTTATTGAAAGTAGCATAAATATTGTAATATTTTGATAAGTTAATCACGTGGGAGTTGTAATTTCAAATTACATTAGGGTAAAATAGGTATTCGTCCTCTTTTGGCACAACCTAAGCTGAAACTATAAATAAATGAGTATTCTCACAAATCAAGTCTCGAGCCATCACATTTGTAAATCGCTTCTCCCACCTTTGGCTCTCAATTTAATATATATGATAAACAAATATGTCAGAAGAATTCAACTCTAGGACGAAATCTATAGCATGTTGAACAACTATAACAAGCGACCATTCAGGAGATATCTTTTATTCTTCCTATTATAACATTTATCCTATTAACAAATTTTCTTCCACATCTAGCCCCTAATATAATTTTTAAAGATGTGGTTCATTCCTCATGCCTGGAGACCTTAATGTGGGTACGTGATTCACCTTAAAATTACATATTTTTTGTGTATATTTCATATTCATTTTATGCACATTTTTTATGATACTGCACTTTAAAGTAATGTATTTTACATATTTTTTGTTTCAGGTACAAAAATTGAAGTTTTAGCGAAAATGATGAAAAAACAGTGCAATTTGGAGCCAAATTGAGCAAAAAATAAAATTTTGATATGACACATTTTGATATGACTTTCTATCCTTAATTTTATCTATATCTATCACTTATTTTTGCATAAAATTGCACTTTAAATAAAGTTCATTTTCATGTCTATCTTATAGGCATAACACTAGGAGCGAATCAGAGCTGAAATGGGGCGAAACAGAGCCAAAGCGGAGCAAAACAGGTGTGTTGCCCGCAGGGAGGCGCAATCGCGCCCAAACTGGTGCCATAGTGCCAGTCACAGCTATAAATAGGCGTTATAGCATCGATTATGGCGTTATAGCACCAGAGACGGTTTTTGCTAGAAGCTTCTGGACAACTTTCACGCCTCATGGAGTGATTCAATGAATATAGCACATTTGAATAAAGAGATATGTCCCTTGGAGTGAAAGCGTGTTTCTTTTGGAGTGAAAAGCTGTGTTTTTTTTGGAAAATAGAGGTGTTTGACTTCTCTTTAAATAGAGAGGCTTGGTGCCTCTCATGGGAGGTAATTAGAGAAGTAATTATGAGAGAATTAGGGAGATTGAAGAGAGTATTTTGTCGTGAGTATGGAGATGTAGATTTTCACATTTTTTTGAGAGGTGGGTGTGGGATTTTAAGAGAAATGAGCAAGAAAGCATGAGCGACGCATGGATCGGCAGGAGACTTTGTTGGGGAGATTTTTTTTTCTTTTAAAGGAAAAAAGCTAAGTATATAGTGTTGTTTATTTTCTTGCAATTGTTGTAAACACTTTATAGTGGATTTTCTTTGATTTAAAATGAAGTTTTTTGTTTTTTTTATTCATGCTTCGTAAATAGTTTTATTTACTCTTTTCTTTTAATATGAAGTAGTGGTTTGTGCAGGAAAATTTGTTTTACAATTGAATTATTTTTATTTTCATATGATGAGTAATAACTCCTTTGCTCATTGACAGAATTTATGTTGCAATAAGTTATCTTAAAATCTTTTGTAAATGAAACTAAAACTCAGGAAAACAGTAATCTTGCAACTTGAGTGCACTCAAATTGACCAGTTGACTAGTAAAATAGTTCAGGTGGTAATGCAACTCTTAAAGAAGTATAATTTAACGACTGGTTTCTATTAGATGTTTCTAGGTGATAGATAGTTGTATAAAACTAAAAAAATACTAAGCTTACATATACATTTGAACGATGGTAAGTAGACATGTGTTCCTTGTTGGCACGTAATTTTTTACTTAATTTTATCAATCATTTTACTGTTTATTTCATTATTTTTATTTTACTTTTCTTTTGTAATGAAATATACGTATTTTCAGAAATTTAGATTTGCTTAGATATTCTCTTATTTTATTAATATAATGGTATTTTCATCGGCTCTTAATTGACTTTACAAATTAATCACTTGTGAGGTTAAAATCCGTTGCGAAACATGATGACCCGGGAGGGCTATTATTTCACCTAACTAGTGAGTGTCATATTTCATCATGGGCAGAGTTGTTGCGATCACCTGAGGGGAGTGCAAATATATATGGAGATAAGTTTTGATGGACGTAGAATTGATGTTTCTAGGGTAACAGACTATATTCTTTTATCAATTTAATCTACAAAAAATTGTAAGGGTCCCTAGTAGGTCCTATAGAGAGGGCATAGTGGGTAAAATGGAAGTGTGACGCCAGAATCTACTCAATACTACTGTATAAGCTGGTGAGAGTTTCTAAATTAGTCAATGTTCTTTGCAAGCACCGAGAGGGAGTAAAGAATAAGTATGCTCTTATTTGTCTCTAACTACATTAAATTCTAAGCATTTCATTCCTACACATTATTTAAGTCATTATACGAGAATAATGGTCTTTAACATTTCAAAATTATTCAAACAAATTTATTCAGAAGAGTTATCTTTAGATTTAATATTTTCATTTAAAAATAGTTATNTCGAGAGGGGGTAAAGAATAAGTATGTTCTTATTTGTCTCTGACTACATTAAATTCTAAGTATTTCATTCCTACACATTATTTAAGTCATTATACGAGAATAATAGTCTTTAACATCTCAAAATTATTCAAACAAATTTATTCAGAAGAGTTATCTTTAGATTTAATATTTTCATTTAAAAATAGTTATTAGATTAACCACTTTAATCAACATTCTAAACTAAGGTCTGATAGTAGTAGACTAATTAGCCTAAGAAATTTCTTACCTCGCTTCTCTGTGGGATCGATACAGGGGTCTTAAAAGAAAATCTTATATTACTTGAAACGATGTGTATACTTATGTAGTATTCATAGTGTGTAAAATATTTTCTAAAATTTATAACATTTCGATTTTGCGCATTAGCCGCTAAATATAAATAAGATCAAGTTTGTCGTAATCTTTTGGAAGCTAAATTACTGTGTAGTTGCGGGTCGGCTCAAGTAATTGGCGCCGTACCGGAGAAGCAACAATAAGAAATTTAGGATAATTTTAGTTGAACTTGTAAGACTTAGATTTGGAAATTGTAAAATCAATAAAAAATGTGTTTAATTATTGTGTGTTTATTTAAACAAAAAATTAAAATACTAAAAATATTTTTTATATACGTCCTATTAGTTAAGTTTTTAAATTTATATGCGTAGTTTAGTGCCAGTTAAAACTCATAATTATGTAGAATACTTGATTATTTCATTGACATGAACGAGGGTATAAATAACCCTTACAAGAACTCTATAATAGGAAAAATAATAAAAAAAAAATGATATGAAAGGAAAGATATATCATATAATATCTCCAATAATTAATTCATATTAATTAATTAGGAGATATATGAAATAACATAAGATAGGAAACCAAATAATTCTTAATCTAAGGAAATAAATATAAAATAGGAAAAGAAATATCTCCTTATATTAAGGAAATAGTTTATTCATCATAACTTCTTATAGGAATAAATTATTTCCTACTATAATTCTTAACACTCCCCCTCAAGTTTAGAATGTATGTTAATAATTCCAAACTTGTTAAGTAGTAAAGAAAAATTGGTCGTTTGGATTGTCGAATTTGCTAGATTCAGGCTTGACTGAATTTTGAGTTTGTTTGTCATATGCTTCGGTGCAGAAGAGAGATTTAGCTTTGGCTAAATTTGTTGGATTCATGCTTGGCTGAATTTTGAGTTTTGTCTGTCATATGTTTCAGCGTGAAAAAAGAGATTCAGGTTTAACTGAATTTTGAGTTTTGCAGGGAAAGAGAGACAACCTACAGGAAAACTGACTTTTAGTTGACCGCGATTGTCTCGTTGGCTGCAGAAAAAAAACATGTAAATCACACACAGTAAATTCTATTGACAGAGAAAGCAATAGAAGAAAGGGCGGCTGAAAACAGAACTCCCCCTGACGCTTGGGTCAGGGAAGAAAAAATACTGCAGGAGAAATGACCGGCTGGAAACACAGCTCCCCTTGACGCTTTGACAGAGAATAAAAAATACTGCAGGAGAAATGAACGGCTGGAAACACATCTCCCCCTGACGCTTTGGCAGGGAAGAAAAAAATACTGCAGGAGAAATAATCGGTTGGAAATGCAGCTCCCCTTGACGTTTTAGCAGGGATAAAAAAAAACTGCATGAGAAATGATCGGTTGGAAACGCAACTCCCCTTGGCGCTTTGGCAGGGGTAAAAAAATGATTGCAGGAGAAATGGACGGCTTGTCCAATTCATGACAGTGATATCTCCGGGTGGCGGCATCGCTGGTGCCGCTCTCGCAAGTTTACTAAATTTGCTTGAAATGATCTTGATGATGGCCTTGGTGTGAGGATATGAATGATTGAAGCTGAGATTGGGGTCCGAGCAGATCTGCCCCTTGGAGTCGTCAAGTTGACGTCGAATTGGAAAATGGAGTTATTGTCGCCGGAATCCCACTTTCCTCCACAATCGCCTCTCTCGATCGAGAAAAATTCTTTATTCCCCTCCCTTCCTGCACAGAGGATGGTAGGAAGGGAGTCTGACAATTCTCACAGGAGGGTCGACGGCTAGAATACAAAACTAGGCTTTGATACCATGTTAAAACTCAGAATTATGTATAATACTTGATTATTTCATTTATATGAACGAGGGTATAAATAACCCTTACAAGAACTCTATAATAAGAAAAATAATAAAAAAGAAATGATATGAAAAGAAAGATCTATCATATAATATCTCTAATAATTAATTCATATTAATTATTAGGAGATATATGAAATAACATAAAATAGGAAACCAAATAATTCTTAATCTAAGGAAATAAATATAAAATAGGAAAAAAAATATCTCCTTATATTAAGGAAATAATTTATTCCTCATAACTTCTTATAGGAATAAATTATTTCCTACTATAATTATTAACAGTGCCGCAATCCTTGAACCGTATGACTCAGATCGAGAGAGAACTGTTAGGAAGACTATGAATCAGAAAAGACTCCATGAATTTAAGGTAAAAATGACAGATCAACAAAATAATGAATATTCAGATTTGGATTATAATGCTAGTCAGGAACCTCAATTATTGAGAAAAATTTATGTGGACAATGGATTGAAACTAGCCATGAGATATATAATTCTTATTTTGATATTTACAACCCAAGTTGGGAAAATCATTTGAATTTAAACTGGAATAATAATTTTGGAGGAGAAGACCAATTTTGGGAAGATAATCAATTTAATCGGACATGTAATTGGAATAATCAGGGCGATTATAATGATGAATTTTCTTTTCCTTATAGATTTAACTCGAAGCCATAGGATGAGGAGAAGGAATTATTGTTAGAAGAGGTTGCAATTCAAGTGGCGAGCCAGATGGAAAATCAAGAGGTCATGATAAGGAATATAAAAAATCAACTGAGGCAGATTATTAATTCAATTAACAGTTATCCTCCAGAGATTTTACTTAATGACCATGAGATAAACTTTAGGAGAAAAATAATGAGCAAGATAAAGCTATCCAATTAAGAGGAGAAAAAAAATTGGAGGATATGGTTCAAATAAATGTTAAGTTGAGAAAAGAGGAAAAGGAGATTGAAAGACCAATGGAATAAATTTATACGGAATTAGAAAAACCTTTCATCAACCAAGATAGATATAGAAAAACTGCCTCCAACATTTCTTAAGCCCTAAGGGGAAGAATTAGAAGATCGCTTGAGACAGAAGAGTAATTTAGCATAATTTGATCCAAAATTTGAATTATATAAAGAAAATTTGATCCAAAATTTAAGAGATCTTAAATTATCATATAGAGATCCATTTCTTATAAATTTTAAGAATGATATTAATATGTAAATTGAGAAAATAATTAGAAGAATATTGGATCTAGAAAGAAACATGAGGAACAATGATATGAATCAATTTGAAAAGGAAAAGCTAAAAGATAAATTGAAATTCAAGGATTTTTGTAGGAATACCTAGATTTGGAAAAGATTAAATTGTTGATCGATGATTACTTAAATAGAATTTTGATACATGAAGAATTATTTGTCGGGCTAGTGACGTTCAACCGGACACTTTATTGGAGACAACCCATAATTATCAGTGTGGTTTGATTTAGATTATTTGTGATTTGTTGTGTTTGTTTATTATGGATCAATTAGTTTTATTGATGTTGGTGGATGTTTGGATTGCTAGTGAATTGATTTGATCTTTACGTGTCATTGTGGATTGATCAGTTTGATTGATATTGGTAGATGTTTGGATTATTAGTGGTTTGATTTGATCTTTGTATGTCATGAGGGTAACTTTTTATTATAACTATATTTGTATATGTTTTCTTATAGTTGTTGGATTAATGAGTTCATTATGACTTAGGTATCAACCGGACTTGAGTTTTACAGGAGACATCTTGAATATGAATAGTTATAAATCCATCTCAATTTTGTTACTTCCTTTTTTCTGACTTTGTTTTCATTTGGTAGAAGTCATGAACCTATTTAATGAGTAACATGTGAATGATTTTTACATTATCCTTATAATTGTTAGAGGTGCCTGAGGTTGGTGAACACGACTTAATGTATCAGAGATAATTGTGTCCATGGGATTAGACTCTATAAAATAATTTAAGTACCCAATATATCAGTGTAGTGATTTTTTTATAAATTGGAAATAATGAAGTGAGACGTGATGAGTTAAAAGAAGAATTAACCTCATTTATCATGTGTGTTTGTGTTTGTGTTACACCAATATAAAAATTCTGGAGAACACTTAAAAATATATTCATATGTCGATACCTGTAGTGCTTGTTCGACCTTTCTTTAGTTCAAGTTTGTTTTGTCAGGTTTAGTTTAGATTTACTTTTATGTTGCATATTATTTTGTTCTGATGAATAATTGTAGATGTTTATGATAGACATTTGTGTTAGATAGAATTTCTGAAATATTTTGTCTTTTGTTGATATTTTCTGTTCTGAATGTTATACATTTTAAAAATTAAGCTTGGGGGTAGGAAAAAAAATAAATTTCAAAGTTAGTATACTTCTTTTTAGTTTAATATTATTGCAAGCATGTTTTATGATATATTTACTTTCTCCTACAGTTATTCTATCCTAATATGCATGTATATGAACTTGGTAGGATGTTGTAGTAGCTAGTAGATTTAGCTTTTACTTTTTCTTTCGGCTACATTTTATGTAATTGATTGAAAAATATTTAAAAATTTAAGTTTGGGGGGAGAAAGAAAAATCTTTCACACTTAACTTTATTTGTCATCAGCAACCTGTAACTATTTTGATATCATTTTTAAAATGACTTGTGATATGTGGTGTTATCATTATATTATTATAACTTTGATTTTAGGAAAGTTAGAAAAATCTTAATTGGGATCCTATGTGATGACATTGTTATAGAGCTAAGATATTTTGTAGGAAACATTAAAAAAATGATTTTGCTATTTATGATAGAAAGGAGTTGAATATTTAAAAAGCTAAGATTCTTAGATTTACAGCTAATGAGAATTGAGTATTTATTGAAACATTTTTCAAACTAATACTAACACTTTTAAAAAGTGAGGGAAAGTTTCAAGTTTTGAATTTTAGAAAGAGGATAGTGAAATTCAAAACTATTAAAGGTATATCCAAATATAGTAATCCTCACACACACACAGACTCACACAGACTCACACACACACACACACACACACACATATATATAAAGAGAGTAGGGATTAAGAAGATCCTGAAAGAAAAAAAAAAGAAGTGAAATGTGAGGAGAAGCCTAATCAAAAATTTGTTTCACTTGAATCTTTTTAAATAAAATGACCTTGAGACAATCCTAAGCTTATTCTTATTAAAAAAATATTGGTTAAATTGGTAAAAATAATATGCTTAAAATTTCATCTATATACTTTATTTAAATATTTAGTATGACAAATTTTAATAATTTTTGAAGTAAATAGAAAATGAGGGTTCCAAAGTTGAATATGAGATATTCTTACACCCTAGTCCTATGTTGATTTACTAGAATTTCTCTTAAGTTACACTATAACAATTATGAGAATAAATTATAGGAAGCTATTTTAAAACCCACTACCTCAAATCAACAAATTTGGTCTTTAAAGTTATAGTGTTACTTGATGACAAGTAACATTTAAGGAAATGATCCACCTTAAAATTACTCATTTTTAGTGTGCATTTCATGTTCATTTTATGCAATTTTTTTTATGATATTTCACTTTAAAGGAAGGTATTTTGGATGTTTTTGGTTTTAAACACAATAATGGGAGTTTTAGCGAATATGAAGCAAAAATGATGCAATTTGGAACCAATTTGAATAAGGAAGTAAATTTTAATTTAACTCATTTTGATATGAATTTATATGTTTAATTTCCTCTATATTTATCAAATGTTTTTGAATGAAATCACACTTTAAAGAAAGATTATTTTCATGCATATCTTGTAGGTACACTAGGAGCGAACCGGAGCTGAAACGCGGCGAAACAGAGCCAAAGCGGAGCAAAATAGGTGTGTTGCCTGCAAGTTGGTGCTATAGCACCCAAACTTTTGTTCTAACGCCGATTCTGGTGCTATAGCGCCTGAAACAAATTTTGGATAAATTTTGAGCGATTCTGTGCCATTTTAGGATGTTCTTGAAGCTTTTAAACAACTAACACGCCCCATGGGGTGATTTAATGAATCTAGACACATTTGAATGAAGAGATATGTCTCTTGAAGTGAAAGGGTGTGTCTCTTGGAGTGAAAGGGTGTGTCTTTTGGAAAATAGAGGTGTTTGGCTTTTCTTTAAATATAAAGGCTTGGTGCCTCTCGTGGGAGGTAATCAAAGAAGTAATTATGAGAGAATTAGAGAGATTGGAGAGATAATTTTATCGTGTGTATGGAGATGTAGATTTCTACATTTATTGGAAAGATTGGTGAGGGATTTTGAGAGATACGAGCAAGGAAGTATGAGCGGCGCATGGATCGGTAGGAGACTTTGTTGGAGAGATTTTATTCTTTCTTTCAGAGAGAAAAAAACTAAGTATATTGTGTTCTTTATTTTCTTNAATTCTGTATCATTTTAGGATGTTCTGGAAGCTTTTGAACAACTTACACGCCCCATGGGGTGATTTAATGAATCTAGACACATTTGAATGAAGAGATATGTCTCTTGGAGTGAAAGGGTGTCTCTTGGAGTGAAAGGGTGTGTCTTTTGGAAAATAGAGGTGTTTGGCTTCTCTTTAAATATAGAGGCTTGGTGCCTCTCGTGGGAGGTAATCAAAGAAGTAATTATGAGAGAATTAAAGAGATTGGAGAGAGAATTTTATCGTGAGTATGGAGATGTAGATTTCTACATTTCTTGGAAAGATTGGTGAGAGATTTTGAGAGATACGAGCAAGGAAGTATGAGCGGCGCATGGATCGGTAGAAGACTTTGTTGGAGAGATTTTATTCTTTCTTTCAGAGAGAAAAAACTAAGTATATTGTGTTCTTTATTTTCTTGTAATTGTTATAAACACTTTATAGTGGATTTTCTTTGATTTAAAATAAGTTTTCTGTTGTGTTTTATCCATGATTCGTAAATAGTTTTTTGTATTCTTTTCTTTTAATATAAAATAGTAGCATGTGTAGGAAAATTTATTTTATGATATAATTATTTTTATAATCATGTGATGAGTTTTAACTCATTTGCATCATTGACAGAACTTAAGTTGCAATAAGTTATGTTAAAATCTTTTGTAAATGAAACTAAACTTGGGAGAGCAGTGATCTTGCAACTTGAGTGCACTCACATTGACCAGTTGGCTAGTAAAATAGTTTAGGCGACAATGCAACTCTTAAAGAAATATAATTTAATGACTTGTTGCTATTAGATGCTTCTAGGTGACAGATAGTTGCGTAAAATTAATAGAATACTAAGCTTACCTATACACTCGAAAGAGGGTTGGTAGACATATGCTCCTTGTTGGCATATAATTTTTTACTTAATTTTATCAATCCTTTTACTGTTTATGTCATTGTCTTAATTTTACTTTTCTTCGGTAATGAAATAGATGTATTTTCAGAAATTTAGATTTACTTAGATATTCTATTATTTTATTAATGTGATGATATTTTCACCAACTCTTAATTGACTTTACAAACTGATCACTTGTGAGGTTAAAATGTGTTGTGAAACATAATGACCCGGGAGGGCTATTATTTCACCTAAATAGTGAGTGTCGCATTTCATATTGGGCAGAGTCGTTGCGATCACCTGAGATGGGTGCAAAAATATAAGGAGATAAGTTTTGATGAGCATAGAATTGATGTTTCTAGGTTGTTACTTTATTCTTTTTATCAATTCAGTCTAGGTTTTTAATCATAATGGTCCCTAGTAGGTCCTATAGAGAGAGCACAGTGGGTAATCTGGAAGTGAGAGTCCAGAATCTACCCAACACTAGTACACAAGCTTGTGAGAGACACCTGATCAGCTAATGTTCTTTACAAGCACTAAGAGGGTAAAAATATGTATGCTCCTATTTATCACCAGCTAAATTAAATTCTAAGCATTTCATTCCTACATATTATTTAGGTCATTACACGAGAAGGGTAGTCTTTAACAACTCAAAATTCTCCAAACCAAATTATTCAGATAAGTAATCTTTAGATTTAAGATTTTCATTTAAGAATAGTTATTAGAAAAACCACTTTAATCGACATTCTAAACTAAGGTCTGATAGTAGCATACTAGAATTAGCCTAAGAGATTTCTTACCTCACTTCTCTGTGGGATCGATACCAGAGTCTTAAAAGAAAATCCTATATTACTTGAAACGATACGTATACTTATGTATTACCCCTAGTGTGTAAACTATTTTCTAAATTTTATAACATGTCAATTTTGCACGCTAGCTGCTAAATATAAATAGGGTCAAGTTTTTTGTCATCTTTTGGAAGCTAAATTACTACGTAATTGTGAGTCAGGTCAAGTTAGTAAGCCGCTAAACTGAATTTAATTCTGAATTAACTCCGTATAATTTTCTCGACATGGCATAAAGGAGCCTCATTTATAAATGCCCCTAAGGAGTTTGAGCAGAGTATTTTTAAAAGTCTGATTTTCATATAACATGACCTGAAGTTAATAGATATTCAGTAAGAGCGACTCGGGAACGAGTTTATAGATATGAAAAGTCTGATTTTCTCATTGTTTCATTATTTTTCTAACTTGGAGTTGCTAGCCTTTCTAGTCATCCCCTTAGGAATCCCTTTTGAATCATATGAACGATTCAGAGTAGAGGATGGATCAGAAAAGAAGGAACTAAGATGAAAACTTGACTGACAAATTGAAGAAAAGAACATAGAGAGCTTATGTGAGGTAAACCTAGTGCGATAAGTCAAGCGTGTACATCGAACATGATTGAAATAAGACACCTTGAACCAAATATCCATGAAAAAAGACATACGTAAGCTACACAGGTAACTAGAGAACCAAAAGAACGTTTTGTTTTGAGATTAAGAACAACTCTCAAAAGGACATATCCATTTGGTAATTACATCTTGGGGGACATCCAATAATACTCTAGATTACAGAAGCCCTACTTACATTTAGGTAATGACTAATACAAGGTATCACAAAGGAAGGTTACCTCATAGGAACATCTCATGGCTTTCAAAGCTCTCGCGAAGCCACATAGCAGAGAGTGGATCTCTCACATCCCTAAATAGACACGAGGCTCGTAAAGTAACCCAGTAGACTCGTAGGGTCCGCAGTGTGCTTTCAAAGCCTGGTCATGTCATAAAGGCAGAGGGAGAATCACATATCCCAAATGAGGGACGACTTATCTGCAATCGGGGCCTGGGAGACAACATTGACGAACCATCAAAAGAAGCGAGATGGCTCAAAGGTTTATTAAAGGAAGGTTTGAGTGATCCTAATCGCTCAGAGAGAGCTGAACCATGATTATATGATGTGAAACTATTGAAACAAAAATCAAGCCTAATGTTACATGAATTAACTATAAATTCATGGTAATTACAATCAAAATATTTTCATGCTTCTTCATCTATCAAATGACTCAAATTATTTTTTTTGCCTAACCCATTTCGAGGTCATCTCATATTTGAAGCAATGTGCATGAAAATAAATACAATATTAATACTTTAAATAAGTGTGAAATGGAATAGACACTTGTATGCAACATTATTTGTCCATTATTTTTTGTTTTATGGTTTGAATCTTAAATCCTAAAAATTGTACTGGTCACTTTTGCATTAACCCCATCAAACAACATGTAGTGTTTACACAATAATCTATATTCTCCAATATTAAGTAAAACTTGAACATCCTCTTTTTTGTATAATACGTGCTCTGTGACACAAAAATTTCTTTTGATCTGTCTATTTGGTCATTTTATAACTTAATTAAAATGTTACCATGACATTTACATTCTATTTTGATATTCAACACTCTAAAAGCTATAGATAACTCATAATGGATCATGCAACTTCCCTACGATGATTGTTATACAACATTTAGTAGTTTATAGAACTTTTTTGTTTTTTTTTTGCTTGGTGTTATTCCCTACTTGTTCAAAATTCCAATCATTGTTTCATTGAACATCATATTTTTTCAAATCTACCAAAATCGAGCAAAGCTTTCTGAATGATCAACTTGGGAATAAATATGTGGTTCATTCTCTTAATGTGAAGTCCAAGATGATACTTTAATTGAAATCTTTTGTTATATAAATCAAACATGACTTCATTTGATTTTAAATATATCTGATTATTGTATTTCACTCATGGGCATAACAACTTATCCTCTGAAAGTTTAAGTNTTGATCAATTAGTAAATGCCATCTCGGATCATCCGATGCTTATCTTTATAAATACTCTGAGTATAATCAAATAAAAATGATTTTTGATGATGAAGCAACATCTTTTGCAACCATGTATTATTATTTGGGCTAAGGAATACTAGTGCAACCTATCAATGCTTCATAAATATAGTTTTTTAAATATATTATTGGGCTTACTATGAAAGTATATGTTAATGATATGTCAACCAAAGTATTGGAAAAACACAAAATTTTATGGAGCTTGAGTAATGCTTTGGCCTTATATGTAAATACAAAACAAGTCTGAATCCCCCAAAATGTGCTTTTGGGGTTACATATAAGAAAAAAATTGTGATTTATGGTTGCTCATCAATGAATCAAAGCTAACTCATAGAAGATTAAGGTTATTCAAAATGCGACACAAAAAAAAAAAAGAAAAAGAAAGACAGATGTACAATGCTAATACATTGATTCATCACTCTATCACTAAATTTTCCAGCACGCAACATGAAAGCTTCTTCTTAGTTTTATAAGCAACTTTTTTATCAGGGTATTCTTTTTTCTTATAACTATATTGTGATTCTCTTCAAATTAATATAAGTGAGTGTTCATATTACTTTAATTGCATAAATTGTAATACCATCATTCATCTTTATTTAAATAAGAATGAGGTGGAGGGATAGGCCATGGTTTTAAAAAATGAGAGCTTTGAACATCATATTCAGTGTTTGATCATAATTTGAATAAATAATCAATCATTTATTTGGAGTGTGGTGTGTCAATATTATATGTTAATATGTGTTAAGAGCGTACTTTAAGAAAAGGTAAGAACTTTATATTACATGATCAAATAATGTTTAAAGGTTAATTTATAGCATAAGAATACAATTAAAATCTCATTTGAATAATGTTCAAATCAATATCTTAGCTTTTAATATTCATCTGTACATAAATATAATTATATAAATAAGCCAAAATTTGAAGTGTACCATTGCCTTTTTAACTTAGGGTATGTTTGATTTTCCAAAAAAAAAAAAAGGTATAAAGTAAAATGAATGAAGTTTAATTGACATATTTCGTATTTAACGTTGCATAGTTAAGTGTAAAATAAATATAGAAGTTCATGATTTAGAAAAGCAAAATCATTATAACGCGGTGGGGGGTAGCGATGGTGGGTTACGAAGGTCGACAATTAGGTGCGGCATTGGGATTGCGATCAGTATTGTAGCTTACATTGTGTTTGCAAATCGTTCAAATATGATAAATCTCAAATACACCAGTTTTGATCAACATGATGAATTCTAAATAAAAAAAAAGTACATTGTAGTTCTTTTACATCAAACAAATGTGTTTACATTTGAGAATTCTTATATTTCAAATAATTTACATCAAATAAAATAAGCCATTAACCTTTTCAACAATAAATTATCACTCAAAATTTTAAATATAGTGCCAATTTAAATATAATTTTCTTGAAATTAAAAAAAATATATTTTTTGTAAATTATTTTGTTTTAGACTATATAAAACAATAAGATATTAATAACATTATTACTTTTATTACTGTTAGAGTTATTATACATACCGCACAAAATGCTTAATCTAAACTGTCATTATATNCAATTTTATGGAGCTTGAGTAATGCTTTGGCCTTATATGTAAATACAAAACAAGTCTGAATCAACCAAAATGTGCTTTTGGGGTTACATATAAGAAAAAAATTGTGATTTATGGTCGCTCATCAATGAATCAAAGCTAACTCATAGAAGATTAAGATTATTCAAAATGCGACACAAAAAAAAAGAAAAAGAAAGACAAATGTACAATGCTAATACATTGATTCATCACTCTATCACTAAATTTTCCAGCACGCAACATGAAAGCTTCTTCTTAGTTTTATAAGCAACTTTTTTATCAGGGTATTCTTTTTTCTTATAACTATATTGGGATTCTCTTCAAATTAATATAAGTGAGTGTTCATATTACTTTAATTGCATAAATTGTAATGCCATCATTTATCTTTATTTAAATAAGAATGAGGTGGAGGGATAGGCCATGGTTTTAAAAAATGAGAGCTTTGAACATCATATTCAGTGTTTGATCATAATTTGAATAAATAATCAATCATTTATTTGGAGTGTGGTGTGTCAATATTATATGTTAATATGTGTTAAGAGTGTACTTTAAGAAAAGTTAAGAACTTTATATTACATGATCAAATAATGTTTAAAGGATAATCTATAGCATAAGAATACAATTAAAATCTCATTTGAATAATGTTCAAATCAATATCTTAGCTTTTAATATTCATCTGTACATAAATATAATTATATAAATAAGCCAAATTTTGAAGTGTACCATTGCCTTTTGAACTTAGGGTACGTTTGATTTTCCAAAAAAAAAAAGGTATAAAGTAAAATGAATGAAGTTTAATTGACATATTTCTTATTTAACGTTGCCTAGTTAAGTGTAAAATAAAAATAGAAGTTCATGATTTAGAAAAGAAAAATCATTATAACGCGGTGGGGGGTAGCGATGGTGGGTTACGAAGGTCGACAATTAGGTGCGGCATTGGGATGAGATTAGCGACATTATGACAACTTGCGATCAGTATTGTAGCTTACATTGTGTTTGCAAATCGTTCAAATATGATAAATCTCAAATACACCAGTTTTGATCAACATGATGAATTCTAAATAAAAAAAAAGTACATTGTAGTTCTTTTACATCAAACAAATGTGTTTACATTTGAGAATTCTTATATTTCAAATAATTTACATCAAATAAAATAAGCCATTAACCTTTTCAACAATAAATTATCACTCAAAATTTTAAATATAGTGCCAATTTAAATATAATTTTCTTGAAATTAAAAAGAATATATTTTTTTGTAAATTATTTTGTTTTAGACTATATAAAACAATAAGATATTAATAACATTATTACTTTTATTACTGTTAGAGTTATTATACATACCGCACAAAATGCTTAATCTAAACTTTCATTATATTATATATATATATATTCTTTGAAAGGAGATCTGTATTTGACAGAGACCCAAATATCGATTTTTCATGCGCTCAGGGCCTAAGAAGAGAACCCCGATCAATGTGCCTATAATTTGACCCCCCATGCAACACAGGTGGGATAGAAACCTTCCCAGAGAGTACTTACAGTGACCCTGCCTACCAATTGGACAAGGAACGACACTATATATATATATATATATATATATATATATATATATATATATATATATATTATTAAAAATATCACTTTTACAAGTATTTTTAAGATTAAATACAATTTTATCATTCATAATATTATAATATAAATATTAAGTATTAGATACATTAACACATAAACATTGTGTGGATGTTAACTATTTCAAATTGACGGTGGAGAAACCCAATCAATGGAAGATAAATAGCCCCGAGGACATTTGTATATTATTTTCTCCAGCCATAGCCCTCTCTCTGCCTTCTACCAGTCGTGCAAAGCCGGCCCTCATCCTTTTCCCGCACCCACCGCCTCTGGACAATTACAGGGTCTCCGTGCGGCAAAGAGAATCGCTATCTCCTTCTTTCTCTCTCGTGGTCGGATGCCGTGTCTGGATTGATTAGAGTGCATAGGGGGCGATCGATTGGCTTGGATCCGTCGATTTCCGTTCATCGATTTGCTGGCAGGGTGAACGGGACGGTCGGGCCTTGGGTTGGTTGCGGATGCCATACAGTTTGGGTGGGAGCGGACCACGGAAGCGTGATCCATCATGTGGTTTCCTTTCTGGCGTCCAAGGAATAGGTTCTCCGTCGACGAGCTCCGGTTCGTTAATCTTGTTCCTGCCGTTTCTGTTTTCTTCAAGGGTTATTCATGGTGGTATTGTGGAATGTGTTCGGTTACTAACAATGGTTTTTTAGTGACGGTAAATAGGCTTTTTTTATTGTTACCGGTTGTAACCTTTTGAATATTTGGAGTCCCTTGAGTCGAGTTGCTGGAGAAATCTGCTGAAATGCCATGTGGATCATGAGCGAGTTGAAGCAGCACCACTTGCACGTTGAAGTTGCCATTTGAAAGTTGTTATTGCAAACACAGATGAAGCTCGTTTTCAGAAGTTGCCTGCGAAGGAGAGTGTTCCGTGATCGGCAATTGCGCTCTGAGCGGCCGAAAGTTGCATTGTGGTTCATTTGCGTAGTATGCTAGTGCATTTTCGGCCGAAGGAACTGGGAATCATTTTGACAACTACTAGTTCAAGCGTGAAAATGGAAATCATTAGATTTATGGCAGTAGAACCTGCAAATAGAACTTAGAAGCTAGTCAAATTGAACTCGGCAATGAAATGATGTGTTTTGTCGGCATATTCCCTGATAAAAATGTAGATTGAATAGAGCTTCATTAACAACGACCTAGTCTGGTTTTATGATTGAAGTTCTGTTTTAATTGTAGTTGTTTCTAAGATCCGTTAGTTAACACTTTAAAGTATCTGCTATTTTCAATTTTGTTTCTCTCAATTTTCCAAAACAGGCATATCCAAATGTATCCTATTGGTTTGCTTTCTAATTCCATAATCTAAATGAATTTGCTAATAACGAAATAATTTTTTTGGATTTTTTCAGCATTTCTGATTCTTGGTTAGTTTCTATTGGTTCTCTGGTGCTATTAAGAGTCGATTTCTAAATGATGGGGACTTATGGGAAGGCATCAACTTCTACTCAGTAAAATTGATGTCTCCTGTGGGTCATTTTTGAATGTTGAGATTGTATCTCTTATTTTGATTTCATATTTCATAATATTTATCAGCCTTCTCATCAATAAATAGTACCACCTTCTTATGCGCAAGCTTTATACATTTGAGGTACTTTTTGGATGCTATTCCTTGTAACTGTCAAGGAGGAACACAGAAGAATTTCATAAGTATTTTGACAAAGATTTTGACAGCATTTCTTTCTTCTGCATTACCCATGACCTGTCAAAGAATTCATTTGTTTGATGCATTATTATATTTTACGTTTTATTATCACATTATCTGATCAACATGTTTTGATTGCATATGCATAGAAATACTTTTTGTATGTTTAGATAATCTGTACCCACAGATTATTTCCTGCAATGGGAGATACCCAAATATGAGTCCTGCAATTAGACCCAGCTCATCATTACTTCGTTTTAACTCTCCATTAATATTGAATGGTCAGATATCTCACTGAACAACTGCAGAAAGTTCAAACTGTGAATGAACTTAATCAGGTAAATTCACTTCAATTCAATCTATTCATTTTATGATGCACTGAATGATTTCCCTTACTCTTTAAATTATCAATCTTTGAAGGATTTTGTAATCGAAGCTTTGAGGTCAATTGCAGAATTGATAACTTACGGAGATCAGCATGATCCTTCATTTTTTGAGTGAGCTGTTTGTTGACGGTGTAATAATTTTATTTTTTACTCATTATTGTCATTTCATTCAAACTAGTGGTGATACTATTTTTCAGATTCTTCATGGAGAAGCAGATCATGGGAGAATTTGTAAGAATTTTGAAGATCAGCAGACCTGCAAAAGTAGCACTCCAGTTGCTGCAGACCATGAGCATCATGATTCAGAACCTCAGAAACGAACATGCAATCTGTAAGTACAACACGTGTTTATGACAGGATGAAATCTGGCAGCTAACTTTGTTTCTTTTTCGCTTTGCTTGATATAAATTTCATTAGATATTTTTTGGCATGTTTTGTGCAGACTATATGTTCAGTAATGAGCACATCAACTTCCTCATATCATATTCCTATGACTTCCACAATGATGAGCTACTGTCATACTATATATCCTTCTTAAGGCTAGTAATCCACGATTGATTTTCTGCTTGCTTGAAGTGGTTTTTTAAGGAAAATAGTGTTATTTCTATAGCTTATACCTTTTTTTCTTTTCATAAAGGGCAATAAGTGGAAAGTTAAACAAGAATACAACACCATTGCTTGTGAAGACACAAAATGTACGTTTTTCCTTCTCATTAAGTTATTATAATGCTGATTTGTACCCATCTTCATCGTCTTTTACAGCCTTATCAAATTATTTTGGGTAGGCAATGGCCTTCTTAATTTTCTTTTACCAACTCCATTTTTCATTGGAATTGCAAAATGTTTTATTCAGCTAATTTTATACCATATACTCACTGTAGTAACAGAAACCAATATCTAGTTTGGATAGACTGGGCATACTGTACATTATGTAGAGAACATTTAGCATAATATTCTGTGAATAGCAAATGAGGCATTTCTAAATACATAATTAGATAGTTGAATTAGTAAGAATGCAACTTTATGCACTCATGGGCATATATCGTAATCCCATTCTCCTTTGCTATAGCATGATTATACAAGTAAAGTTAGAACTATTTATTTAGGACAAAAAGAGCAGTGCGTTCTTCTTTTAGTAGGAGTTGATATCCATGTTCATTGCCATAGTTATCTTTCACCAATTTTAATTATGTATGTTAAGACATCATTAATGATGAATTAAAATTAAAAAAAATCACAAGGACGGTTGACTTCATTTCATCTTCAAAAACCTAATAATAACCATTTTTGTTGCAAATATTAAGAGCATCCCTCCTCCGGTCATTTCTCTTGAGCGCAATAATTGTTGCTTTTATTTTGCGCAAAATTTTGTGCTACGTTTAATCAGATTGCCTTTTCTTTATCACTTCTCCTTCTTAGTTTATCCTGTTTATTTAATTTATTTGTCATATTTGCACATCTTTTATACATGCCCCAACAATCTAAGTTAATTTTTTATATTTTATATTATTTTTCCTACCTTTTCCTAATAAATCATTCATAACTTTAACTTTCATAGCGTTGCGACACCATCATCAAATTCTCATTTCTGCTAGTTTCAATTTGGGCATTAATAACTTCATTGTTGCATAGCCCAAGACCTAGGTGGCATATCTGGGCAAATAGCAAATTCATAATTTCTATATTTAAGCGTATGTGAAATTCTCTGAGCTTTGACTCTAGAAGTTATGCACAATGAATATCTTTGTTAGTTTGTACAATCAATCCAAGATGTCTAATGTTATCACACCTAGATATCACCAGACCTTGCTGTGATATTGATTGATATTTCACCGTTCTTTGAAGAGGTTTTGTCATCAACATTTTAACTTAGTCTTACATTTGTGCAACTTCTTCAAAGCTAATCATACTGTGGATCAATTTATAATAAAATTTCATTGATTATTTTTTTAAAATATTTTTCACAGCTATTTAATCATAACTCAATTTTTATTTTTTATTCTTTTTGCATTTTTCTTGGATATATTTATTTCTAAATAAGATTCTATAATCTTNTTATTTTTTATTCTTTTTGCATTTTTCTTGGATATATTTATTTCTAAATAAGATTCTATAATCTTCTATCCTAACTTGATGCTCATATCTTGATCTCCTTTCACTTACCTTAGCTTAATATGTCATTTTCATTTTCTTATACTTAGAATAATCATATATTTAAATCTTCAAAGCTACTTATACTTTGGATGAATTTATAATAAATTTTCATTGATTGTTTTCTTTTTAAAAAAATATTCCTGACGGCTCAGTTAACTATTCTTATGCTCAAAATAGCTGGGAAAAGGTCAGAACTTAGTAAACGCCAAAAAAAGATAAAGATGACATAAAATGAAGTTTGATCAGTAAGACTGGGAAAAGGCATTTCTGAGGATCNTCTCAAAATAGCTGGGAAAAGGTCAGAACTTAGTAAACGCCAAATAAAGATAAAGATGACATAAAATGAAGTTTGATCAGTAAGACTGGGTGTCGGTCAACTTTTTCGATAGAGATAGATTTGAAAATATGAATATGAAAATATAATTTTTTGAGATTTAATTTAAGTATAAGAGGTATATAGTTTAGGTTTTGAAAGTATGTTTTAAAATGAGACCAAATAGATCTCATTCGTCCAATAGTTTGCATAATCGTGCCTGACACCCTGANATGGCGTCTCACTTCCATATTACCCACTATGCCCTCTCTATAGGACCTACTAGGGACCCTTACAATTATTTGTAGACTAAATTGATAAAAGAATATAGTCTGTTACCCTAGAAACATCAATTCTACGTCCATCAAAACTTATCTCCATATATATTTGCACTCCCCTCAGGTGATCACAACAACTCTGCCCACGATGAAATGTGACACTCACTAGTTAGGTGAAATAATAGCCCTCCCGGGTCATTATGTTTCGCAACGGATTTTAACCTCACAAGTGATTAATTTGTAAAGTCAATTAAGAGCCGGTGAAAATACCATTACATTAATAAAATAAGAGAATATCTAAGCAAATCTAAATTTCTGAAAATGCATATATTTCATTACAAAAGAAATGTAAAATAAAAATAATGAAATAAACAGTAAAATGATTGATAAAATTAAGTAAAAAATTACGTGCCAACAAGGAACGCATGTCTACTTACCCTCGTTCAAATGTACATGTAAGCTTAGTATTTTTTTAGTTTTATACAACTATCTATCACCTAAAAACATTTAATAGAAACCAGTCATTAAATTATACTTCTTTAAGAGTTGCATTACCGCCTGAACTATTTTACTAGCCAACCGGTCAATTTGAGTGCACTCAAGTTGCAAGATTACTATTTTTCCGAGTTTTAGTTTCATTTACAAAAGATTTTAAGATAACTTATTGCAACATAAATTCTGTCAATGAGCAAAGGAGTTATTACTCATCATATGAAAATAAAAATAATTCTATTGTAAAACAAATTTTCCTGCACATACCAATACTTCATATTAAAAGAAAAGAGTAAATAAAATTATTTACGAAGCATGAATAAAAACAACAAAAAACTTCATTTTAAATCAAAGAAAATCCACTATAAAGTGTTTACAACAATTGCAAGAAACAACACTATATACTTAGCTTTTTTCCTTTAAAAGGAAAAAAAATCTTCCCAACAAAGTCTCCTGCCGATCCATGTGCCGCTCATGCTTTCTTGCTCATTTCTCTTAAAATCCCTCACCCACCTCTCAAAAAAATGTGGAAATCTACATCTCCATACTCACGACAAAATCCTCTCTTCAATCTCCCTAATTCTCTCATAATTACTTCTCTAATTACCTCCCATGAGAGACACCAAGCCTCTCTATTTAAAGAGAAGTCAAACACCTCTATTTTCCAAAAAAATACAGCTTTTCACTCCAAAAGAAACACCCTTTCACTCAAAGGGACATATCTCTTTATTCAAATGTGCTATATTCATTGAATCACTCCATGAGACGTGAAATTTGTCCAGAAGCTTCTAGAACATCCTAGAATGGCCAAAAACCGTCTCTGGTGCTATAACGCCATAATCGATGCTATAGCGCCTATTTATAGCCGTGAATGGCACTATGGCACCAGTTTGGGCGTGATTGCGCCTCCCTGCAGGCAACACACCTGTTTTGCTCCGCTTTGGCTCTGTTTCGCCCCATTTCAGCTCTGATTCGCTCCTAGTGTTATGCCTATAAGATAGACATGAAAATGAACTTTATTTAAAGTGCAATTTTATGCAAAAATAAGTGATAGATATAGATAAAATTAAGGATAGAAAGTCATATCAAAATGTGTCAGATTAAAATTATCTTTTTTGCTCAATTTGGCTCCAAATTGCACTGTTTTTTCATCATTTTCGCTAAAACTTCAATTTTTGTACCCGAAACAAAAAATATGTAAAATACATTCCTTTAAAGTGCAGTATCATAAAAAATATGCATAAAATGAATATGAAATATACACAAAAAATATGTAATTTTAAGGTGAATCACGTACCCACATTAAGGTCTCCAGGCATGAGGAATGAACCGCATCTTTAAAAATTTTATTAGGGGCTAGATGTGGAAGAAAATTCGTTAATAGGATAAATGTTATAATAGGAAGAATAAAAGATATCTCCTGAGTGGTCGCTTGTTATAGTTGTTCAACATGCTATAGATTTCGTCCTAGAGTTGAATTCTTCTGACATATTTGTTTATCATATATATTAAATTGAGAGCCAAAGGTGGGAGAAGCTATTTACAAATGTGATGGCTCGAGACTTGATTTGTGAGAATATTCATTTATTTATAGTTTCAGCTTAGGTCGTGCCAAAAGAGGACGAATACCTATTTTACCTTAATGTAATTTGAAATGTCAACTCCCACGTGATTAACTTATCAAAATATTACAATATTTATGCTACTTTCAATAAAATGGATTTGACTCCGTGTTACGAGGAAATGCAAGCTATGACCATGATAGAAGATGTCAAAGCTCCCCTAACCCCAGGAGACAAACGCGGGGTTGCTATGCCCGACGTCAAGGCATCCAAGCATGCGAGACATGAAAAATTTCAGAAGCCGTCGACTTAGTCCAAACGCTAGAGGGACTGAGCAGTCATTCCTAGCACAAAATTTCTTCTTGTTTGGAGCAGGGCCCACTCATCTTTTTCTCAAGATTATATATAGGTTATTTATTTTTTTATGTTAGCTTTTTCACATATTTTGTTTGGGACAGACGTCGATATCCGTTCTTCTCCTTTTGATGGTTGCATATGAGGGATTGGGTGGTGCTTCAACTGTATCTCTCTCATGAGTTGGTGATTACTTTTATCTATTCCCTTCTGCATCTTTCCCATGACGCTCTCGAATGCCCTCCATCATTGCAACTGTGTCGAACAACACTCATTTGTTGTTTTTCACTACAGTCTTCCAATTATGCTCTTGTTGCTCACTGCCACTACCTTAGACATCCGCCTCTTGCTATCCTGTAGTCTCTTGCTTCACCCATTCATTGAAGCCATCCGAAAAACAACTAGCCTGTCGTTTCCCTGTTTACCATTGATTGTTTCAACATTTCCCACCACAACCCGCCTCTTCATTTGCCAGAGTTATACCAAGTTACAATGTATTGAATGAGTTATAAAAATCAGAAATAAATATATCATAATAATAATAGTGTTACAACAACAAACGACGATGGTTATTGGTAATCTCCAGTGGTTATTGATTTTTCATGTTATTCAAGAGTGTAGCTCTTAGCTCTTTGCTGCTCTCTCCTTNTAAGTTACAATGTATTGAATGAGTTATAAAAATCAGAAATAAATATATCATGATAATAATAGTGTTACAACAACAAACGACGATGGTTATTGATAATCTCCAGTGGTTATTGATTTTTCATGTTATTCAAGAGTGTAGCTCTTAGCTCTTTGCTGCTCTCTCC
>JXCR01127563.1:53768-82716 GCA_002079205.1 Phalaenopsis hybrid cultivar
TTAATAGGAATAATTTTATTAGCATATTTTGCAATGCAAGAATTTCATAAGAATGAATATGAAGCTTTATTTAATGAAGTCTTATGAACCGGATAAAAATGTTACTCTCTAAATGTCTATATCATTAAGTTTAAAATTTCTTTAATCATAATAAGTGTACCTCTAGGGAATTTTTTTTGCTCAAATGTATATTCATATAATCATAAATTTATAATATTATAATTAAGTTATATTATTTTTATTTTCTCGATCTCTTATAGGTTATACTGGACGAAAACTGTCAAGTTTAAATGAATAATGAATAAATTCAATTCAATTTTATAAAAGTTATGGGAACGTTGTCTATAATTAAAAAATATTAAAATTAAGGATAAATGGAAGCAATTAGGTTATTTAGTTTACTATTGCTTTAGTTAGATGTTATTAATATGAAAATTAATTGAGGAAATATCAAAAGCTAAGTATAAACAATAAATTCCTGTAAAATTTTGAAGGAATGGAACCTCAATAAATTATGTTTATTAATAGGAATAATTTTATTAGCATACTTTGCAATGCAAGAATTTCATAAAAATGAATATGAAGCTTTATTTAATGAAGTCTTATGAACCGGATAAAAATGTTACTCTCTAAAGTCTATATCATTAAGTTTAAAATTTCTTTAATCATAATAAGTGTACCTCTAGGGAATTATTTTGTTCAAATGGATATTCATATAATCATAAATTTATAATATTATAATTAAGTTATAATATTTTTATTTTCTCGATCTCTTATAGGTTATAATGGACGAAGACTGTCAAGTTTAAATTAAAATCAATTTTATAAAAGTTATGGGAACATTGTCTATAATTAAAAAAAGATTAAAATTAAGGATAAATGGAAGCAATTAGGCTAAATCAATTGCTAATTTTTTTATAAAGGCAAATTATAGTTTCAACATAGATTTGAATTTTTTTTTTTTTGTGGAGTATCGATTAACTAGTGTTGAAGCAAGCAAAGGTGACCAGGAATATTAAGATCCTTATAACAATTAAGATTTCAAACATAATTCAGGTGAGTAATTATGTATCTGAATTTCAGTAAATTTTTTATTTTTGAATTCTATTCATATATTCCATTTTTTATATTTATGATCTATAACAATGAGATTTATACCACGGACAATTCTTCATATTGTTCCATTTGGAAACATGCATGTTTACTATGCTGCATAAATATTGCATATTAGTTTTCTTAGAAAAACATTTGGTTATTGCAAGACATTTAGATTGTAGTAGATATGCATATATCATATTATTACATGACCTTTAGAATTATGGATATTAACATTCCTGCATAAAAAATTGCATAATGATTTCTTTATGAAGTTATTAGACTATTGCTTGCTCTTTTGATTCTAGTAAACATGCATTTATTTATGAGTAGATGAATGCAATGTCAAATAATAAAATAATGTATGTTATGAATTATGAAAATATAATATATATGAATGCTTTTATGTGCATGCTAAGAGAAGTTTTCCTCTTTATTATATTAACTAGAGTTGACAATGTACCCACACGTAGATATTTTTCTACTACCTCAGACAATTGTAAAACTTTGATCAATAACAACTATGTTGACGAAAGTTTCGACCAGGGGTAATTAGACACCATACCATGTCAAATAATCATGTAATTCAAGTAACAAATCACTATGTCAACGAGATAATATCAGTCAAGGGTGAGTATACATTACTTCATTTTAGACAATTGTGTAAGTTAGATCATGAACCACCGTGCCTACATGATAATATCGACTAGAGATGTGTTATGTTATATTNCCTTGTGCGTTTCAGAATAAGTTGTTTATCCTGAAACGAATCCTGAAACGCGGCCCGCAGGCTGGCCGCAGGGGTCGACTCACGGCCTGCGTTTAGTGTAAAAACTCAAACGCAGTTTCAGATAAGCTGACGAAACATGCGAACCAAACTGTACGGCGGCGTTTTCAAAACGCCGCCAGCACTTATAAGCTGCCCCAAACGGACCCTAAATAATTCTTTCCAAATTTTTGCATTGAAAATTCGACTTTGGAAATCCAAGCAAAATGACAGTGATATTACTACTTATTACAATGAGTTGATAACATTTTGAGAGAAGCTTGATCATTGTTATGATGATGTTTGGGAGAATTTGGATATTTTGCATGCCATACGAAGAGAGGAAAATGATCGGGTCTACACAATTTTAGCTGGCCTTAATCGGAGCTTAGTCGAAGTCCGAGGTCACATTCTTCATAGGATACCACCATCCTCTATTCGAGGAATTTTTTCTAAGACTAGACGTGAATAGTCAAGAATAGAAATTAATGCTGAGCAACATGAAACCCTCTTTTAACGTTGAACAAGATAACTCCTCTCTTGTGTAAAAAATGGTTGATATCGAAAAAGAAAGACGTAAGAAACCATGGTGCGAGCATTGCAAAAATCATCACATACAAAGGAGATATGTTTGAAGCTTCATGATAAACATACAAATGGAAATAAAAGTCCAAACGTGATGGGAGAGCTTATGAAGCCACTTTTAAAGAAACTCAAGAATCTNAAAGAGAGGAAAATGATCGGGTCTACACAATTTTAGCTGGCCTTAAGCGGAGCTTAGGCGAAGTCCGAGGTCACATTCTTGATAGATACCACCATCCTCTATTCGAGGAATTTTTTCTAAGACTAGACGTGGATAGTCAAGAATACAAATTAATGCCGAGCAACATGAAACCCTCTTTTAACGTTGAACAAGATAACTCCTCTCTTGTGTTAAAAATGGTTGATATCGAAAAAGAAAGACATAAGAAATCATGGTGCGAGCATTGCAAAAAAACATCACATACAAAGGAGATATGTTTGAAGCTTCATGGTAAACCTACAAATGGAAATAAAAGTCCAAACGTGATGGGAGAGCTTATGAAGCCACTTTTAAAGAAACTCAAGAATCTTTTGCAATCTTGAATGCATTCCATTTCACCAAGGTTAGAGGACTTGCACAATTTGTTTCAATCTCTAAAATTATCCCCGACTCTGGCTTAGTGTTATTCTCCAATCAACGTGTTATTAGGTGTTATGCCTAACATTATTCATTTTGGGATAATTGATTTTGGTGCAATTAATCATATGACTGGTTGCTCGAAATTGTTCTCATCCTATACATCTTGTGCATGCAATAAGAAATGTCAAAATTTTTTATGGTTCTGTCATGGTAATTGTCGGGATAGGAATTATCAAACTCAATTTGTTGTTAACTCTTTGCGATGTGCTACATAATCTTAATTTATCTTGTAACTTGATGTTCATTAGTAAAAGTGCTTTCGACCATTGATGTAAAACTAATTTCTATTCTTCTTATTCTAAATTTTGAGAATTAATCGCTGGAAGAATGATTAAAAATGCCAAGAAAAAAAGATGAACTCTATTCTCTTTTACGATGAATGTGACAAATAGAAAATGTAAGTATTTGNTTCGAAATTGTTCTCATCCTATACATCTTGTGCATGCAAAAAGAAATGTCAAAATTTTTTATGGTTCTTTCATGGTAATTGTCGGTATAGGAATTATCAAACTCAATTTGTTGTTAACTCTTTGCGATGTGCTACATGATCTTAATTTATCTTGTAACTTGATGTTCATTAGTAAAAGTGCTTTCGACCATTGATGTAAAACTAATTTCTATTCTTCTTATTCTAAATTTTGAGAATTAATCGCTAGGAGAATGATTGACAATGCCAAGAAAAAAAGATGAACTCTATTCTCTTTTACGATGAATGTGTCAAATAGAAAATGTAAGTATTTGTTTAAATTTTGTTTTTATTTTTAAAGACAATAATACTATCTTATGACATTATAGATTAAGACATCATAGTTTTCAATATTTAAAATATATGTTTTTCATGTTATTTCAAAAAAAAAAAATCCTTCACTTTTTCAATACGAAGTTTATCAGTTTGCTAAACATCTTCATGTGTAAATTTTTTTTAAACTTACAAACTAACTACATTATTCACTCTGTTGTGGTCTTTGCAAACTTACATATTCTAGGTACAAAAATTTTTCTACATTTACTAAGGAGCTTATAAAGATTAAATTGGGTTTACTTAATGAAATAAAAATCTGAAGTGGAAGTAATTTTAAAAAATTTTTACACCATGATAGAAGCAAAATTTTGAAAGACTTGAAATATTACGGAGTGATAATGCCGAGAATGTNATCTAGGTAAAAAATTTTTTCTACATTTACTAAGGAGCTTATAAAGATTAAATTGGGTTTATTTAATGAAATAAAAATCTGAAGTGGAAGTAATTTAAAAGAATTTTTACACCATGATAGAAGCAAAATTTTGAAAGACTTGAAATATTACGGAGTGATAATGCCGAGAATGTTTCAAATACTTTTTGGGTCAATATTTTCTTAAAAAATAGTTCATTAAAGCTCTTGTATTGACGCTCTACAATAAAATGATGTGACTAAAAGAAAAAGTACACTTATTAGAAGTAGCTCAGGCATTTTTGTTTACTAATCAAGTGCCAAAATATATTTGGGGTGAAGTCTNATTTCAAATACTTTTTGGGTCAATATTTTTTTAAAAAATAGTTCGTTAAAACTCTTGTATTGACGCTCTACAATAAAATGATGTGACTAAAAGAAAAAATACACTTATTAGAAGTAGCTCAGGTATTTTTGTTTACTAATCAAGTGCCAAAATATATTTGGGGTGAAGTCTTTCTTGCTGCTATGTTTCTCATTAATAGAACACCTAATAAGGCTTTAAACTTAGAAATATCATTTGATATTTTTATAAAATTTATCTAACAAATTGACTCATCTTTTTCATCTTTAATGATATTTAGGTGTACTGCATTTATTCATATTCATAGTCATAACCAATAAAACTTTAACCTTAAGCCAAACAATTTATGTTTGTTGGTTATGCTCCCATTCAAAAGTGTATAAATATTGTGATCCTGTTTCTAAAAAAATATTTGTTATCATGGATGTCATATTTTATGAATTATGGTTTTTTGTCTCACCTTTGAGGGTGATAAAACAAATATTCGATTGTTATTTTTCACGATCTTTTGCAAATCAAAGATTTCACAAAATAATACATTTTCAGCCTTGATTGTTCAACATGAAAAGCCAAACTATATTATATCAGCCNCTGTGTCTAAAAAATATTTGTTATCATGGATGTCATATTCTATGAATTATGGTTTTTCGTCTCACCTTTGAGGGTGATAAAACAAATATTTGATTGTTATTTTCCATGATCTTTTGCAAATCGAAGATTTCACAAAATAATACATTTTCAGCCTTGATTGTTCAACATGAAAAGCCAAACTATATTATATCAGCCGAAAGTACATTGAATTTTTTAGATATTGATTTTAGATATTGAAGATGGTTGAAATTCACATACAATACTATCTCATGATTTTCATGATCCTATAACAACTAACAAAGAAGAAAAAAACAATGATATCATTTGACATTGTCCACTCACGCCAGAAGACAACTCAAAAGAAAGGGTCCAAGAATCCTTTGCANATTGAAATTCTCATAGAATACTATCTCATGATTTTCATGATCCTATAACAATTAACAAAGAAGAAAAAAATAATGATATCATTTGACATTGTCCACTCACGCCAGAAGACAACTCAAAAGAAAGGGTCCAAGAATCCTTTGCACTATCTAGAATTCATGAATCCTCGAGGTAATGTCTTCATTGAGCCTTTACCCCGTGCTCAGTTCGCTTCATCTGAGTTCTAAGTTTTTTAGTATTGAACCGAGTCTAGTTCTATTCTTAGTTCTAATGATTCCATTATTCCCACTACTGCTTGTAAGGGGTAAGGTTTTGCACCCAACAACCATTGTTCCATTATGTGCCATACAAAAAATAATTCTTTGTCATTTGCAACTAATCTTGATTGACCCCTACAATTGTTTGGTATAAAAAATGCATTTTTCAATGGGGACTTGGAGGGAGAAGTGTATATGGAGTAGATATTGGATTTATTGAGAAGCTGAACAGAAAGATGTGCAAACTAAAAAATATTTATACCAGTTGAAGCTATCACTGAGAGCATGATTTGAGAAATNAAACCGTTGAAAAAAATGTCACGTGTAAATTTGTTGATCTATCTAGAGAGAAGACAATTGTACGGTGCAAATGAGTGTTTATAGTCAAGTATAAATTTGAGTGCTCTCTTGAACTGTGCAAGGATCAACTGGTTACCAACGGATTTACTCAGCCCTATGAAATTGATGACTTAGAGACATTCGCTCCAGTCGCAACATTAAACTCTAATAAAATTCTTTATCATTTGCAACTAATCTTGATTGACCCCTACAACTGTTTGGTATAAGAAAATGCATTTTTCAATGGGGACTTGGAGGGAGAAGTGTATATGGATGTACATATTGGATTTAGTGAGAAGCTAAACAGAAAGATGTGCAAACTAAAAAATATTTATACCAGTTGAAGCTATCACTGAGAGCATGATTTGAGAAATTTGTTTTGTTTTGTCAAAGGTTAGGGTATACTTTGTAATAAATGTTTAAAAAATAAGAAAAGAAATTTATTTAATAGGATATTTTGAACGAGAATGAACGAGATAGTTCTGTCGTTTGGAGATTGATAGTTTAGTCTCATTTGAATTGGAGAATGGAGTAAGATCAAGGGTTAGACAGAGAATCGAAGAGCGATAAAAAATAAAAGGGAGTGGTCTTGTGCTTTTCATATCGAAGACTAAACTCTGCTTGCGGGAAGTCGACATTGAGGTTGTCTTGTGCGTAGGAGAAAGGGAGGAGACGTGTTGACAATGTGCCGTGTTGGAGATGGCTAGGGCAGCTTTGATTGCAAGAGAAAAAAACTAGCGGCTTGCGCATTTTGCGTGAAGAAGCAACGAGCTTCTTAAGGGTTGTCTTTTGCAGGTGCTAAGCAGAAATGACAATCAACGGCCTTGAGGAGGTGTCAATGCGTGGTATCATTGAAGTGAGTTGTCGAAGCCTTGCAAGCTTGGGTAGGGGTTGGACTAGGGCATCATTTTCAACAAAGGTAAAATCCTAACTTTAGTTTACTATTGCTTTAGTTTGATGTTATTAATATGAAAATTAATTGAGGAAATGTCAAAAGCTAAGTATAAACAATAAATTCCTGGAAAAATTTGAAGGAATGGAACCTCAATAAATTATGTTTATTAATAGGAATAATTTTATTAGCATACTTTGCAATGCAAGAATTTCATAAGAATGAATATGAAGCTTTATTTAATGAAGTCTTATGAACCGGATAAAAATGTTACTCTCTAAATGTCTATATCATTAAGTTTAAAATTTATTTAATCATAATAAGTGTACCTCTAGGGAATTTTTTTTGCTCAAATGTATATTCATATAATCATAAATTTATAATATTATAATTAAGTTATAATATTTTTATTTTCTCAATCTCTTATAGGTTATACTGGACGAAAACTGTCAAGTTTAAATGAATAATGAATAAATTAAATTCAATTTTATAAAAGTTATGGGAACATTGTCTATAATTAAAAAAGATTAAAATTAAGGATAAATGGAAGCAATTAGGCTATTTAGTTTACTATTGCTTTAGTTAGATGTTATTACTATGAAAATTAATTGAGGAAATATCAAAAGCTAAGTATAAACAATAAATTCCTGTAAAATTTTGAAGGAATGGAACCTCAATAAATTATGTTTATTAATAGGAATAATTTTATTAGCATACTTTGCAATGCAAGAATTTCATAAGAATGAATATGAAGCTTTATTTAATGAAGTCTTATGAACCGAATAAAAATGTTACTCTCTAAATGTCTATATCATTAAGTTTAAAATTTCCTTAATCATAATAAGTGTACCTCTAGGGAATTATTTTGTTCAAATGTACATTCATATAATCATAAATTTATAATATTATAATTAAGTTATAATATTTTTATTTTCTCGATCTCTTATAGGTAATAATGGACGAAGACTGTCAAGTTTAAATTAAATTCAATTTTATAAAAGTTATGGGAACATTGTCTATAATTAAAAAAAGATTAAAATTAAGGATAAATGGAAGCAATTAGGTTAAATCAATTGCTAATTTTTTTATAAAGTCAAATTATAGTTTCAACATAGATTTGGATTTTTTTTTTGTGGAGTATAGATTAACTAGTGCTGAAGCAAGCAAAGGTGACCAGGAATATTAAGATCCTTATAACAATTAAGATTTCAAACATAATTCATGTGAGTAATTATATATCTGAATTTCAGTAAATTTTTTATTTTTGAATTTCTATTCATATATTCCATTTTTTATATTGATGATCTATAACAATGAGATTTATACCACGGACAATTCTTCATATTGTTCCATTTGGAAACATGCATGTTTACTATGCTGCATAAATATTGCATATTAGTTTTCTTAGAAAAACATTTGGTTATTGCAAGACATTTAGATTGTAGTAGATATGCATATATCATATTATTACATGACCTTTAGAATTATGGATATTAACATTCCTGCATAAAAAATTGCATAATGATTTCTTTATGAAGTTATTAGACTATTGCTTGCTCTTTTGATTCTAGTAAACATGCATTTATTTATGAGTAGATGAATGCAATGTCACATAATAAAATAATGTATGTTATGAATTATGAAAATATAATATACATGAATGCTTTTATGTGCATGCTAAGAGGAGTTTTCCTCTTTATTATATTAACTGGAGTTGACTATGTACCCACACGTAGATATTTTTCTACTACCTCAGACAATTGTAAAACTTTGATCAATAACAACTATGTTGACGAAAGTTTCGACCAGGGGTAATTAGACACCATACCATGTCAAATAATCATGTAATTCAAGTAACAAATCACTATGTCAACGAGATAATATCAGTCAAGGGTGAGTATACATTACTTCATCTTAGACAATTGTGTAAGTTAGATCATGAATCACCGTGCCTACATGATAATATCTACTAGAGATGTGTTATGTTATATTTTAACGGTACTCCTGTGACGGATGTGAAAGTTAAGTGTGTGAAGTAATAAAAATTAATGGATTATATCTTGAAAAATAAAATAAAAGATAATGCATGTAGAAATTATAGATTTCTTTAATGAACAAACATCATGAATATATTCTATAAATTATTATATATATTTTTAGAATATATTATGAAAGACAAACATATACATTATTTTCTTTTTCTTTTATTATTGCAGTTTAAAAATGTAATTACTGCACTGGGTTATATTGGATAATGTTATGAAAAACGATGACAATAAAACGAAAAATAGAACGAGAAAATTCGCACAAAAATAACAGAAACATACTTACGTGGTTCGACAAATTTGTCTACGTCCACGAACCTGCAGAGAATTTTTTTACTTTGAGGAATTACACTATCAAACGTCTCGACGTTTACAAAAAATCTTTATTTTTCTTTCTCTTACTCTCTACCTCCTTTCTCTCCTCTCTCTCTCTACTTCTAGGTGAAAGAAAACAAAGAACTTAATCGCCACAGAAAGGAGGTAGTTTTTGGGATGGGTTTAGTAGGCCTAATTGCTTCTTATTTATAATAAGCAAAAAGGCTTATTCTGGAAACCAGAGAGATGGGAAGCTTCACGCGATTCCGCGTGCGACACGGAGCGGGATGTGGTTCGCGTGAGGCGCGACGCGGTCCGCGTGAAACGCGATGCAGAGAGAAGCGCGACGTGAGACGCGATGCGGAGAAGGGGGACGGGACGGGGTTTCACGTGCGACGTGTAAGGCGAGACGCGGAGAGGGAGTCCGACGGAACATGCTCTATATTCAACAATTCATCCACTTGGAGACTGAGACACTTACTGCATTATCTGCTGGTTGTACCGACTCTTTTGCTCAAACGTGATATACTCCTCTGTAACTCAAAGCCCCTGTTTTCAAGCTAAAAGACTAACCGAAGTTGCACACAACTCCAACTTCACAAGTGTAACACCCTTGGTTAACATATCAGCAGTGTTCTTGCTTCCACAGATCTTCTCAAGTAACAACTGTCTATCACCTAACAATGATCGTATGGAGTGATACCTGATCTGAATGTGCTTGTTTCTGGATTGAAATGTTGGATTCCTGGCAAGGAATATGACGCTCTATCACTGTAGATAGTGCTCTTCTGAGCCTCCTTACCTAATTCTTTTAAGAAACTTTGCAGTCATATTATTTCTTTTGCAGCCTCTGAAACTGCAATGTACTCAGCCTCTGTAGTGGACAACAAAACTGTCTTCTGTAAATTTAAGCCCTATGACATTACAGTATCACCAAGAGTATAAACATAATTTGTAGTACTCTTCATAGTGTCAATGTCTCCAAGTAAATCTGCATCAACATAACCCTGTATCTCCAGACTGTTTCCTAGAAACACAAGTAGGTTTCTGAAGAACCTCTTAGGTATCTCAAGATATACTTCACAACTTCCTAATGTTTCTTCCCTAGATTACTCATGTATCTGCTTATAAATCCCACTGCATGGACAATATCCGGTCGGGTGCAGATCATGTCATATATAAGTGAACCAATAGCTGAAGCGTAAGGAACCTTACTCATGTGGTGTTGTTCCTCTTTTGACTTGGATGACTGATTTTTGCTGAGTCTGAATTGGCTGCCCAAAGGTGTGCTAGTTGGTTTGGCCTGATCTATATTGAACCTGTTAAGCACTTTTTTCATATATTCAACCTGTGAAAGACTCAATGTGCCTCTGACTCAGTCTCTGGCAATCCTCATGCCAAGATTTTGTTTTGCCGCTCCCAAATCATTCATTGCCAAGTGCTTTGACATCTGATTCTTCAGATTATTGATCTTATCAATGCTGGCCCCTGCAATAAACATATCATCTACATACAACAATAAATTGATATAAGAATTGTCAAAATACCTGACATAACAACAGTGATCTGTCTGACATCTGTCGTACCCTGCATTGAACATGAATTTATCGACTTTCTTGTATCGTTGTCTAAGAGCTTGCTTCAGGCCATACAAGCTCTTCTTCAATCTACATACTAAATCTTTTTTTTCTCTGTACCACGAACTCCTCAGGCTGATGCATGTAGATGTCTTCTTCAAGGTCTTCATAAAGAAAATCTATTTTCACATGTAATTACTCCAAAAATAGATCTTCGGTAGCAACCATAGCCAGTACCATTCTGATGGTTGTAAGTTTAACCATAGTAGAAAATATCTTAGAGCAGTGAATGCTCTGCCTCTGCTGAAAGCCTTTTACAAGTTTGGTCTTGTACCTTTTACTGTCATCAAACTCAGTCTTCACCCAGTACACCCATTTGTTGTGTAATGCATTCTTTTCTGGTGAAAGTTCTGTCAGCTCCCATGTTTGATTTCCCAGCAGGGAATTCATTTCCTCCTTCATGGCTAGCTCCCATTTGTTAGAATTTTCATCTGTCAGGGTTTCTTCATAACTTTGTGGTTCTCCACCATCTGTCAGCAGAATATAATTTAAAGTTAGTGAGTAACGTTGTGGCGAATGTCTGCTTCTGCCTGACTTGCGAACGACAAGTGGAGTAGTGAATGACTCTGAATCTAATTGCCAAATAATAGGAATGGGTGTCCCAAAACCATTCTCCTCGTCATTCACATCTCTGCCCTGTGTTGTGATGTCTGGTAGATCGTTAAACCTCACGAACTCCGATTCCTGAGGAGTTGCTTCAGAATTTGTACTAGTCATGTTTTTGTACATCTTCTCATTAAAGATCACATTTCTCCTTCTGATAACCTTCTGATCCTAATCATCCCAGGAACGATAGTCAAATGCTTCGTCTTCATAGCCAATGAAATAACATTTTTTGGATTTAGCCTTAAGCTTGCTACAAACATCAAGATTGGTTAGAACATAAGAAAGACAACCAAAAGACTTAAGATGAAAAAAATTGACCTCTTTGCCGCTTTAGACTTCTTCAGATAATTCACAGTTTAATGGGACGGATGACCCTCTTTTGATCAAGTAAACTGCAGTTTGACCGCATCTTCCCAAAAAATTGGTGGTAGTCTGGCATGCAATCTCATGATCCTGACACGCTCATTGATGATCTTGTTCATACGCTCTGCAACTTCATTTTGTCGTATCTCCGGAATGGTCTTCTCCATTATGATACCCTAAACTACAGAATACTCCTTGGACCCACTATCGATGTACTCACCACCATTGTCAGACCTCAAACATTTCAATTTTAGATCTGTATGTCTCAACCATGATCTTTCAAGTTTTGAATACAGCAAATACATTAGATTTATGCTTCCAAAAGTAAACCCATTCTTTTTTTGTTGTGGTCATCAATGAATGCGACATGGTAGCGAGAGCCTCCAAGGGATGTAACTGGGGAAGTTCCCCACACGTCGATGTGTACAAGTTCTAGTTTTTCTGCTTTTGGCACTCTGTTATCTTTCAAGAAACTAACCTTCTATTTCCCTATAATGCAACTTTCACGTATATCGATATCAACTGACTTCAGTTATGGCAACTTGCCTCTGGACTGAAGTCCTTTCATGCTGCTCTGATTCATGCGTCCAAGCCCGTAATGCCACATGTCTGTTGTGCTCTCTGCAACTGTAGTATCAATACTGTTAATTAAATCAATATTCATATATAACGTATCAGTCTTTTTATCCCGAGTCAGTATCAGTGCTCCTTTGATAACCTTCCAGATGCTAACAAAGAACACTACTGAATGACTGCCTTCGTCGAGCTACCTAACAGACATGAGGTTCTTCTTTAGTTCAGGAATGCGTTTGACCTTTTGCAGAGTCCATTTGCTCTTGTTAGAGAGTGTAATATCAACGTCTCACATCCCCACCACCTTCAAAGCTTCTCCATCAGCCAGATACACCTTCCTAAAGTCACCTGCGACATAGTTTCGCATTAACTCCCGGTGGAAAAATGTATGGAAAGATGTCCCTGAGTCTAGTATCCAGTCATCAATAGAGCTGTGAACTGTAAGCAACAGTGCATCCTGCGGATGCACTTCTTCAGTTACAACATTAGCACTGACGTTTTCCGTCTTTTAAGGATTTTTGCAGTTCTTTATGTGGTCAGTTTTATCATAATTCCAACACGTTGCTGGTTGATCAGGCTTTGACTTGCTCTTGCTTCTATGCTTTGATTTCGACCTTCCTCTGTTTGAGTTCCTGTCTTGTGAACTCGCTCTAGAATCAACATTCAGTGTCGAACTTGAGCCTGAGATCTCGCCAGAATCTTTCCTGCGCATTTCAGCCAAAATGAAATCACGAATATCATCATATTTTAACTTAGTTTTACCTATAGAGTTGCTAATTGCCATCCTCATGGTTTCCCGCTATTTGACAATGAGCCCAACAATATTAACGCATGTATCTCATCGTCAAAATCAATTTCAACAGACGACAATTGATTTGTGATGATGATGTTGAACAACAGACACACCTTCCGCCATCTTCAAGTTGAATAACTTTTTCATCTAGTGCACTTTATTATTCACCGATGATTTTTCCTATGTACCTGATAAGACCGCCATAAGGTCTGCAGTCGTCATTTCTTTTATGACGTTGTGGGCAACATATCTCGATAGGGTTAATCGGATAACCCCAAAATCTGTCGATCCAACAGTTTCCAACCGGCCTCTTCTATCTTCTCTGGTCGTTTTCTCAGTAACGGAAGATGAAGTTTCTTCCTATAGAGTTAGTCTTCTATTTGCATCCTCCAGTAGCCAAAATTTGTGTCGTCGAACTTCTCGATCCCTGAAAACTTCATTTTGCATTCGGCCATTATTTTTCCTTAAATCCAAAACCATGGCTTTGATACCAATTGTTATGAAAAATGATGATAATAAAGCGAAAAATGGAACAAGAAAATTCGTACAAAAATTACATACACAGATTTACGTGGTTTGACAAATTTGCTTACATTCACGGAACTGCAAAGAATTTTATTACTTTGAGGAATTATACTGTCGAGTGTCTTGACGTTTACAAGAAATCTCAATTTCTCTTCCTCTCTCTCTCTCCTCTCTCTCTACCTCTAGGTGAAAGAAAACAAAGAAGTTAACTGTCATAGAAAGGAGGTAGTTTTTGGGATGGGTTTAGGAAGCCTAATTGCTTCCTATTTATAATAAGCAAAATGGCTTATTTCGGAAGCCCGTGAAGCTTCCCGCGGCAGAGTGTGACGCGATCCGCGTGAGGTACTACGCGGAGAGGGACGCGGCGTGAGGCGCAATGCAGAGAAATGGGAAGGGATGCAATTCCGCGTGGGATGTGTGAGGCGAGACACTGAGAGGGAGTCAGGCGGAACAGACTCCATATTCAACAAGATAACTCATTATATTGTTTAATACTTCTGAGATTTAAGTGTTTTTTAATAGAAAATGAATACTAAATGAGATAATATGTACGGAATGCAATGTTAGCAACTTGAAAGGTACATTTATTTAGTCAATTAAATTATTTCGTACAATTCATTTGGATTGTAAACTCCTAGGTATAGCAAGATAAAAGAATGGAAAATAAATGTAGAAAATTTTAAATTTCATGATACTGCTGTCCATTTCCGCATTGGAAATTCGAAGCCCCTAGCGAGGTTGTGACATATTATGGGCAAGAAGATTATAAAATGTTCTTTATACATTGAAAGGATGGGAAGATTACCATGTTGATTGTGTATGTGGACAATTTAATTCNATATTGTGTATGTGGACACTTTAATTCTCACGAGAGATGATTTATATGTGTTGAACTGTTTTAATACTTCTTTCAATGACACTGTGATGGGTGGTTGTAGATCTGCAAAACACTCTAATTAATTCGAATTAGAAACTAGGAGATGGGAAGAAAGGTGATTAAATGAATACAACGTGGTATAAAAATTTGGTTGAAAAAATGATATACTTATCACATACTCGATGAAATATTGCCTTTGCTGGGAGTTTGGTTTGTCCATTTATGCATTCACCCTTTGAGAAATGCCTTAAAGCGATTAATAGAATTCTCAAATACCTAAAAAGTATACCTACAAGGGCTAACTCTTTCAGAAGACCACACAACAAAATATAGAGACATACGCTGATGCAGATTGGGCAGGCTCAGATATTGATAGGAGATCAGCTTTTGGATACTTTACTTATGTGTTGGAAAAATTGGTTACATGGCAAAGTAAAAAACCGAATGTGGTTACGAGGAGTAGTGCCGATGCAGATTACATGGCTATGGTTGATGGAGTATGTGAGATGTTATAGCTGAAGAGAATTCTTGAAGAGCTGTGGATCCTGATAAACATGCCGATGAAATTGCAAAGTGGCAGTAAAACCTCCATAAGCATTATAGAAAATCAATTGTGAAATGATCGTACAAAGCATATGGAGATTGAATTTTGTGAAATGATCTTCCAAATGGCCAAAAAAAATTGAATTTTGTGATATTTAACTGACATGGAAAAGTTATATTTGAGATACAAAGGATATTTTTTATTTTAAATCAAAATATTAATAAAATAAAATAAAAAACAAAAGTGGTTCTAAAAGTGCCTTAAAAGAATCTTTTTCTGATAAATCATTAAATTATTATATGCTATATTTTAATTTTGCCTAAAAAGCGAGTAATAACCTTTTTTCCTCTCCTTTTTTAGTGTTCGTTGAAACTACTTTTGGTTATTCTGCGTGANTACTGTCGAGCGCCTCGATGTTTACAAGAAATCTCAATTTCTCTTCCTCTCTCTCTACCTACTTTCTCTCCTCCTCTCTCTCTACCTCTAGGTGAAAGAAAACAAAGAACTTAACTGTCACAGAAAGGAGGTAGTTTTTGGGATGGGTTTAGCAAGCCTAATTGCTTCTTATTTATAATAAGCAAAATGGCTTATTCCGGAAAACCGTGAAGCTTCCTGCGGTTCCGCGTGCGACGCAGAGCGTGACGCGGTCCGCGTGAGGTGCGACGCGGAGAGGGACGCAGCGTGAGGCGCGATGCAGAGAAGTGGGATGGGATGCAGTTTCGCGTGGGATGTGTGAGGCGAGACACTGAGAGGGAGTTAGGCGGAACAGACTCCATATTCAACAAGATAATTCATTATATTGTTTAATACTTCATAGATTTAAGTGTTTTTTGATAGAAAATGAATACTAAATGAGATAATATGTACAGAATGCAATGTTAGCAACTTGAAAGGTACATTTATTCAGTCAATTAACTTATTTCGTACAATTCATTTGGATNAATATGTGACATCTGTCGTACCCTGCATTGAACATGAATTTATCAAACTTTTTGTATCACTGTCTAAGAGCTTGTTTTAGGTCATACAAGCTCTTCTTCAATCTGCAAACTAAATCTTCTTTTCTCTGTACCACGAACCCCTCAGGCTGATGCATGTAGATGTCTTCTTCATGGTCTTCATAAAGAAAATCTATCTTCACATCTAATTGCTTGAGAAATAGATCTTCGGTAGCAACCATAGTCAGTACCATTCTGATGGTTGTGAGCTTAACCATAGTAGAAAATATGTCAGAGTAGTCAATGCTCTGCCTCTACTGAAAGCCTTTTACAAGTTTGGCGTTGTACCTTTTACCGTCATCAAACTCAGTCTTCACCTGGTACACTCATTTGTTGTGTAATGTCTTTTTTTTTGTAGAAGTTCTGTCAGCTCCCATGTTTGATTTCCCAGTAGGAAATTTATTTTCTTCTTCATTGGCTAGCTCTCACTTGCTAGAATTTTTCATATGTCAGTGTTTCTTCATAACTTTGTGGTTCTCCACCATCTGCCAACAGAATATAATTTAAACTTGGTGAGTAACGCTGTGGCGAATGCCTGCTCCTGCCCGACTTGCGAACGACAATTAGAGTAGTGAATGACTCTGAATCTAATTGCAAAATAATAGTAATGGGTGTCCCGGACCCATTCTCCTCGTCATTCACACCTCTGGCCTGTACTGTGATGTCTGGTAGATCGTTAAACCTCACGAACTCCGATTCCTGAGGAGGTTCTTCAAAATTTGTACTAGTCATGTTTTTGTACATCATCTTCTCATTAAAGATCACATTTCTCCTTCTGATAATCTTCTGATCCTGATCATCCCAGGAATGATAATCAAATGCTTCGTCTTCATAGCCAATGAAATAACATTTTTTTGACTTAGCGTTAAGCTTGCTACGAACATCAGGATTGGTTAGAACATAAGAAAGACAACCAAAAGTCTTAAGATGAAAAATTTTGATCTCTTTGCCGCTTTAGACATCTTCAGGTAATTCACAGTCTAATGGGACGGATGACCATCTTTTGATCAAGTAAACTGCAGTGTTGACCACATCTGCCCAAAAAGTTGGTGGTAGTCCGGCATGCAATCTCATGATCCTGACACGCTCATTGATGATCTTGTTCATACGCTCTGCAACTCCATTTTGTCGTATCTCCGGGATGGTCTTCTCTATTCTGATACCCTGAGCTACAGAATACTCTGATACCATCACCACCATTGTCAGACCTCAAACATTTCAGTTTTAGATTTGTCTGTCTCAACTATGACCTTTCATGTTTTGAACTAAACAAATACATTAGATTTATGTTTCAGAAAGTAAACCCATTCTTTTCCACAGTGGTCATCAATGAATGCGACATAGTAGCGAGAGCCTCTAAGAGATGCAACTGGGGATGGTCCCCACATGTCGATGTGTGCAAGTTCTAGTTTTTCTGCTTTTGTCACTCAATCATCTTTCAAGAAACAAATCTTCTATTTCCCTATAATGCAACTTTCACATATACCGAGATCAACTAACTTCAGTTCTGACAGCTTGCCTCTGGACTGAAGCTCTTTCATGCTGCTCTGATTCATTCGTCTAAGCCCTTAATGCCACATGTCGGTTGTGCTCTCTGCAACTGTAGTATCAACACTGTTAATTAAATCAGTAGTCATATATGACGTACCAGTCTTCTTATCCTGAGTCAGTATAAGTGCTTTTTTGGTAACCTTCCAGATGGTATCAAAGAACACTACTGAATGACCGCCCTCGTCGAGCTACCTAACAGAAATGAGGTTCTTCTTCAGTTCAGGAATGTGTCTGACCTTTTGCAGAGTTCATTTTCTCTTGTTAGAGAGTGTAATATCAACGTCTCTTATCCCCATCACCTTCAAAATTTCTACATCAGCCAGATACACATTCCCAAAGTCACCTGCGACATAGCTTCACATTAACTCTAGTTGGGAAAATGTATGGAAAGATGTCCCTGAGTCCAGTATCCAGTCATCAACAGAGCTGTGAATTGTAAGCAACAGTGCATCCTGCACTTCTTCAGTTACAGCATTAGCACTGACGTTCTTCGTCTTTTTAGGATTTTTGCAGTTCTTTATTATGTGGTCAGTTTTGTCACAATTTCAGCACGTTGCTTGTTGACCAGACTTTGACTTGCTCTTGCTTCTATGCTTTGATTTCGACCTTCCTTTGTTTGAGTTCCTGTCTTGTGAACTCCCTCTGGAATCAACATTCAGTGTCGAACTCAAACCTGAGATCTCGCCAGAATCCTTCCTGCGCACCTCAGCCAAAATGAAATTATGAATATCATCATATTTCAGCTTAGTTTTACCTGCAGAGTAGTTAATTGTCATCCTCATGGCTTCCCGTTATTTGACAATGAGGCCAACAATATTAACGCATTTATCTCATCGTCAAAACCAATTTCAACAGACGACAATTGATTTGTGGTGTTGAAATCATTCAAATGTTGATCAACAGACACACCTTCCGCCATCTTCAAGTTGAATAACTTTTTCATCAAATACATATTATTATTCACCGATGATTTTTCATATGTACCTGATAAGACCACCATAAGATATGCAGTCGTCATTCCTTTTATGACGTTGTAGGCAACAAATCTCGATATGGTTAATCGAATAACCCCATAACCTGTCAATCCAACAGTTTCCAACCGACTTCTTCTATCTTCTCCGGTCATTTTCTCAGTAACGGAAGTTGAAGTTTCTTCTCATAGAGTTAGTCTTCTATCTGTATCCTCCAGTAGCCAAAATTTGTGTCGTTGAACTTCTCGATCCCTGAAACCTCATTTCTTATCCAACCATTGTTTTTTCTTAAATCCAAAACCACGACTTTGATTCCAATTGTTATAAAAAATGATGACAATAAAACGAAAAATGGAACGAGAAAATTCGTACAAAAATTACATACACAAATTTACGTGGTTTGACAAATTTGCCTACATCCACGGAGCTGGAAAAAATTTTATTACTTTGAGGAATTACACTGTCGAGCGCCTCGATGTTTACAAGAAATCTCAATTTCTCTTCCTCTCTCTCTCTACCTACTTTCTCTCCTCCTCTCTCTCTACCTCTAGGTGAAAGAAAACAAAGAACTTAACTGTCACAGGAAGGAGGTAGTTTTTGGGATGGGTTTAGCAAGCCTAATTGCATCTTATTTATAATAAGCAAAATGGCTTATTCCGGAAAACCGTGAAGCTTCCCGCGGTTCCGCGTGCGACGCAGAGCGTGACGCGGTCCGCGTGAGGCGCGACGCGGAGAGGGACGCAGCGTGAGGCGCGATGCAGAGAAGTGGGATGGGATGCAGTTTCGCGTGGGATGTGTGAGGCGAGACACTGAGAGGGAGTTAGGCGGAACAGACTCCATATTCAACAAGATAATTCATTATATTGTTTAATACTTCATAGATTTAAGTGTTTTTTGATAGAAAATGAATACTAAATGAGATAATATGTACGGAATGCAATGTTAGCAACTTGAAAGGTACATTTATTCAGTCAATTAACTTATTTCGTACAATTCATTTGGATTGTAAACTCTTAGGTATAGCAAAATAAAAGAATGGAAAATAAATGTAGAAAATTTTAAATTTCATCATGCTGCTGTCCATTTCCGCATTGGAAATTGCAAGCCCCTAGCGAGGTTGTGACATACTATGGGCAAGAAGATTATAAAATGTTCTTTATACATTGAAAGGATGGGAAGATTACCATGTTGATTGTGTATATGGACAATTTAATTCTCACTAGAGATGATTTGTATGTGTTGAATTGTTTGAATACTTCTTTCAATGGCACTGTGATGGGTGGTTGTAGATCTGCAAAACACTCTAATTAATTCGAATTAGAAACTAGGAGATGGGAAGAAAGGTGATTAAATGAATACAGTTCGGTATAAAAAGTTGGTTGAAGAAATGATATACTTATCACATACTCGACGAAATATTGTCTTTGCTGTGAGTTTGGTTTGTCAATTTATGCATTCACCCTTTGAGAAATGCCTTAAAGCGATTAATAGAATTCTCAAATACCTAAAAAGTACACCTGCAAGGGCTAACTCTTTCAGAAGATCACACAACGAAATATAGAGGCATACGCTGATGCAGATTGGGCGGGCTCAGATATTGATAGGAGATCGACTTTGGGATACTGTACTTATGTGTTGGAAAAATTTGTTACATGGCAAAGTTAAAAACCGAATGTGGTTACGAGTAGTGTCGATGCAGATTACAGGGCTATGGTTGATGGAGTATGTGAGATGTTATAGCTAAAGAGAATTCTTGAAGAGCTGTGGATCTTGATAAACATGCCGATGAAGTTGCAAAGTGGCAGTAAAACCTCCATAAGCATTATAGAAAATCAATTGTGAAATGATCGTACAAAGCATATGGAGATTGACAAACACTTCTTAAAAGAGAAGATTTATTGTGAAGCTATTTGTATATTGTTTATTTCTACTCCTCAACAAATAACATTTATCTTCATCAAAGGATTTTTCATACTTATTTTTGAACTTCTTGTAAGCAAGTTAGGCATTATAGATATCTATGCTTCAACTTGAAGCGGTTTTGGATGTTTGGTATCTTCTATTTTTAGTATTTCCTATTTTTAGAAATTTTTATTGTTGGTAATTTGTAATTCCTATTTTCTTTTTTAGCATGGGGATTTTGCGTCTTGCCAATTTGGTGATCTTTTTTTGCTATTTATCTTGCAAACATTTCTTATGAAAGCAAAGAGAAGTAATTATTTTAACTCTCTCAAAAACTGCATGTTTAGTATTTTTTAAGTGTTAATTATTTTTAAAAATAAATTTAGCTGTTTTTAAAACACCCAAAATACTTTTTTGGGTATTTTCGTTGTTTTCAATATAGGAACTTTCAATCACNCTCTCAAAAACTACATGTTTAGTATTTTTTAAGTGTTAATTATTTCTAAAAATAAATTTAGCTGTTTTTAAAACACCCAAAATACTTTTTTTGGGTATTTTCGTTGTTTTCAATATAGGAACTTTCAATCACCAACCTTCCATCATGTCAGCCACCTCNTTCTCAAAAACTACATGTTTAGTATTTTTTAAGTGTTAATTATTTCTAAAAATAAATTGAGCTGTTTTTAAAACACCCAAAATACTTTTTTGGGTATTTTCGTTGTTTTCAATATAGGAACTTTCAATCACCAACCTTCCATCATGTCAGCCACCTCCAACCTCGCATCTGATGCTGGCCAACCGTGCGCCCATTGCTATCTAACTTCGCTCTTCCCAGCGGTCAGATTAGTGTTATAGTTGACAATATCTTTATCTCTGCCAACACCTGTAGTTGCGGTGCCACTTCCATCTTCCAAATGGCCAAAAAAAAATTGAATTTTGTGATATTTAACTGACAAAGAAAAGTTATATTTGAGATACAAAGGATATTTTTTATTTTAAATCAAAAAATTAATAAAATAAAATAAAAAACAAAAGTGGTTCTAAAAGTGCCTTAAAAGAGTCTTTTTCTGATAAATCATTAAATTATTATATGCTATATTTTAATTTTGCCTATAAAGCGAGTAATAACCTTNGCTTTATCTCTGCCAACACTTGTAGTTGCGGTGCCACTTCCATCTTCCAAATGGCCAAAAAAAATTGAATTTTGTGATATTTAACTGACAAAGAAAAGTTATATTTGAGATACAAAGGATATTTTTTATTTTAAATCAAAATATTATTAAAATAAAATAAAAAACAAAAGTGGTTCAAAGAATCTTTTTCTGATAAATCATTAAATTATTATATGCTATATTTTAATTTTGCCTATAAAGCGAGTAATAACCTTTTTTCCTCTCCTTTTTTAGTGTTCGTTGAAACTACTTTTGGTTATTCTGCGTGACTGCTGCTGCAACTTTTCCCTCACAGGTTAACACACCACAAGCTGCCATATGTGTTCTGGCTTCACAAGTTGCGAACTTCGGTGAAAGCTTCATAGGTGCTACACTACAAGAGAGAGACGGTTTCCAATGGGTATTGTGAAATCTGAATTATTTCCTTAATAACTGCTTGCTTTACATTTGTTTACTATTTCTGAACGACTTTCATTGTTTTATGTTATTTATCTTGTTCCAATAGCTAACAACAATGACTTTTTGGGAATTTGTAGCTCAGTAATGATGCAGTCAATGTGCTGAACATCTCCATTGGTAGCATCTTGGCTGTTCTGATGCAGGTACTCATAGTTGATGGCTGGCGGTGATGAATGATTTACAGCAAATTCACATGGCGTGTTTCCCTCGCCTTTTAAGAAGTTCTATCTCGGTGAGTTAATCTCTTGGAACTTTGAAAAATGGCAATAAATTAGTTTTATGATTTTATGAAACAACGGATTTTACATATGTAGAATAATATTTGAGTATTATAGAGATTATGCTACAGTTGAGGCTTTCTGGTTGTTTTCAGCGTTGCACTATTGATATAATTAATTTTGAGAGAAGTGCCAAAATGGTCTTCTGTCTCTTTGCTATGGGTCATTTTATTCTCAAATTCTATAAAAGTTTTAATTTAATCCCCATACTCCTCCCTGGAGCCTATTTCAGATCATATTAAAATAGTATGGGGGCTATTATGACATTTCTATGGACTCTGGCATTAAAATGATCCCATGTAAATAGTGGAGGGATTATTAACCTTATGTAATTTTATCTTTTGATTAAGAAAGAAAATAATTTCAAGTTTTGTAAATAAGTATAATAATATTTCTCATGGCAGTTGTCATAATATCTGATATAATGTCAAACTAGGATTTCATACTGACTAGCTGTAAGCTAATGTTTCTCAACAAATCTTACTTTTAAAAAATTCTGCCGTAATGCTAAGGTTAATTGCCCTTATTTGTGAGATAGAGTAAACTTATTAGCCTTTTCAGAAAACTTTTGAAACTATTATTGTCAAGAAAAAAAACTAACTGAATAGATTTCTTACAGATAACACCTTCAGTAAATATCAGAGCTAATTTGTTAATATGAAAAAATAGTTAGAATCTGGAAAAATCATATAGAAGTTAGTGTAAATTTAATTGAGAAAGCATTGATTTTAGGGAAATTTATCCAAATTTAATGTAATGGGTCATAGACATGTAAAATAACCCAAATTTATGCTATTTGGATTCAATTAAATATAGGGAAATTTATCCAAATACCACACAATTCTTTTGTATTTATATATCTAACACCCAAAATTTGATATTTACACTTATAACACCATGTTGTCATAAACTTAGCATAAAAAGGTTCAGTTTTAAAAAATTAATGATGGTGGTATTTTTGATCTGATGTTGAATACTTAAGTGGTATGCATCTGAGGGTCTGTTTGGGGCAGCTGAAGCTTATCCAGCTTCTGCTGATAAACAACTTATTATGATAATCTGCTGATGAGCATCTGATTCGGATAAACTGTCTGGCTGTTTGGTTTGTGCGTATGAAAAACAGCTGATTTTGGAGAAATTACTATTCTACCCCTATTTTGGCAGAGGTAGACCGTAGAATAAAAGCTTCAGCAGAGTGAAGCTTCCTTCGGCAGAGGCAACAGAGCAGAGCTTTGGCGGAGGCAGACCATAGCTTCGGTGGAGGCAAAGCGGAGCAAAGCGGAGCTTCGGCGGAGCGGACGCAGAACGGAGCTTCGTCGGAGGCGGACGCAGAGTGGAGCTTCGGCAGAGGCAGACGCAGAACAGAGCTTCGGCGAAGCAGACGCAGAACGGAGCTTCGGCGGAGCAGACGCAGAACGGAGCTTCGGCGGAGGCAAAACGGAGGCAGACCAGAACTTCGGCGGAGGNCTAGGGACAAGAAATGGAGTTTTCGAGAAAAAGAAGCAAAAATAGTGCAATTTGGAACAGAAATGTGCAAGAAAGAAAGTTTTGTCCTGACACATTTTGATATATCTTTCTATGCTTAATCTCACTTATAATTGTCACACATTTTTGAATGAAATTACACTTTAAATAAAGGTTATTCTTATACTTATTTTATAGGTTTATCTGTTAGGAACACAATGCAACTGAAACGCGGCGAAATAAAGCTAAAACGGAGTCAAACGAAGTAAAATGGTGGAGTTGCGCTCGGTGGGTGCTGAAAAGACCAGTGCCAGCGCTGGTAGCACCAGATAGCAGAAAACAACGTCAAAATAGCGTCGATAGTGCCTGGGACGGTTTGGACGATATCCTAGGCAAATTTCTAGAAGATTCAATATATTTGGACATTTTTTGGAGGGTTGCTTGAGGCATCTCTTGGGAAATTCGTTCCTACACAATAATAGAGTGTGTTTATGTCAGAAAAGGTGGTGTGTGTGAGTGTAAAATCAAGGAGAATGTTTAGAGATCTTATAGTAGGAGCAGAAATGTAGATTTCTACCTTTTTGGAGAAATTAGTGAGAGGATTTTGAGAGAATATATAAGGGAATGTTCTAACATTGCATGGATTAGCGGGAGACTTTGTGGGAGAGATTTTTATCTTTCTTTCAAGGCTAAAAAGCTAAGTATTACATTCTTAATTATCTTATGATTTTGTAAACACTTATCTAGTGGATTTGCTTTGATGAAGTGATGTTTTCCATTGTGTTTTCTTCGTGCTTTGTGATGTGTTTTTCTTACTCTTTCTTCTTATTAGGAAATAGTGGCATGAGAGAATTATGTCATTGTTTTCTTTTTACTTTTCATTTGCAATGAGTAGGATTCATGTTTAAGATTTTGTGATGCATACTAGAAGAAGTTTTAATTATAAATGTGATAGTTTTTACGTGCACTTCATTTATGTTACAATAAAGGCATGTTGTAGTGTTAAAATTCATTGTAATTGCATTAAGACCCGAGAGGGCAGTGTAATTCTCAACAAAGTGGAACCACATTTGATTTCATGAAGGAGTATTTCGTTCATAGAATTAAGTGCAAATAAATAGGGAAATATACATTGTTGGGCGTAGAATTAGAGATTTTAGGGTAACAGACTAAAATTCCCAATTTGGTCCTAGTGTTTAAGAACTAAAGCATGAGTTAGCTTTCAGGGGAAGGGAAGTGGGAGCTCTAGAGTGAGAGTCTGTATCCTTCCAGACTAACCACAGATTTAGGGACTAAACCTGAGATTAGCGAATGATTTTCTATAACACTGAATCATGATAGAGAATTAAAATTGCTCCTATTTGGCACATACAAAATTTAATGCTTCTAATTCCCTTTACATTATCCAATTCACTACATAGGAATAGTAGTTTTTAACAACTCTAAATTCTCTAAACCAATTCATCCAAAAAGGGGTTATCTTTAGAATTAAAATTTAAATTAAGGAATAGTTATTACGATTACATTTAACATTTGTATTTAGGAGCAATTGCTAGATAAAATACTATTTTAATCGACATTCCAATCTAACGTTTGATAGTAGTAGACTAGAACTTTGACTAAGGACCTCTTACCTTGCTTCCCTATGGGATCGATATTCGGGACTTAATCAGAAAGTCTTATATTACTTGAAGCGATACTTGCACTTCCGTAGAACCCATAGTACGTGAACTACTTTCTATATTTTATAATATTTTAATTTATGCATATTATCCACTAAATATAAATTGGGTCAAGTTTTTTGCCATCTTTTGAAAGTTAAATTACTGCATAATTACGAGTCGGGTCAAGTTTTTTGCACCATCTCAAGGAAATTGAGTAGACATAAAACACGCACAAAAACAACACACGCTAGGGGCGCATCATCTCTCTACAGTATTTTCCTAGTATGAATTTGGCCCACAATGAATCTTGTTACCTGAATTTTATCCAGATCATACAAAGATTTACTTGCTGCAGCTATTGCAAACCTTTGAAGCCAAGACCCCAAGCTAGAGTGGGTTTAGCAACATTTTGCCAACTAGCCGAGTGAAATTATTGTGTTTGCCTTGACCACAAGAACCTATTGAAAACCCTTTCCATTTGTAGTTGAGTGCTTTTCTTCATGGTGGTCATTTGTAGAATATAAGAGGGGAAAGTGGTAAGGATAGTCTTAAGCAAGGTAATTCTGCCTCCACTTGAAATAAAGGAGTGGGTCCAGCTAGAAAACTGATCAGCTAGCTTCCCCAAAACCTCTTCAAATTGTATCTGTTTGATTCTTCCTTTAATGAGTAGAACACCGAGATATTTGAGAGGAATAAGTGCTTCAGAGAAGTTGGTAAAGTGAAGGATCCAATTCTTAGTGCTGGGGGAGATTTTTCTACTGAAAATCAAATAACATTTGCCAGTATTGAACTGCAGTCCAGAATGCTGTTGGAATAATTGGAGACAATTTGAGACTTTTTTAACTACATTTTTATTAGCTCTAGAGAAAACCATTATGTCATCAGCATAAAACAAATGTGATATAACCAAATTGGATCTATGATGGTACCACAAGAGAGTGGGAGAGCTGTGGCTAGAGATTACTCATTTTAAAGATGATACAACTTTGTGAATGATTTAGGTTGTCAAACCCCAACATATATATCCATAGAAAAAAAAATTTGTTATTCTAAAACATATGGCCTGAAGAGCATTTAAAAGCATAGAACATAATTCGTTTGTGTTCACATATCCAATATCTAAACATTATTTATATATTTGTACCACAAATCTTTCATATCACATAAAAAAGTGTCACTTTTTAAATTTTAAAATGTTAAATACATCTTTTTCATACATAAATATGATGGTCTTTATGTAAAAGTTAAAGTTAGAAGTTAGATATGTAAATACATATGAATTGAGTGGTATGTACATTAATCTTCAAAATATAAATTATTTTAAAACTTGAAAATCTTAATAATCATAAATCCAAATCAATCATTCGCAACTAAAATAATAGCTACAGGCACAATCTCTGGCACCAAAAAATCTGCCAGAAATTTAACAAAATCCAAAGGCTATGCCGCTGGTAATTAATAAGGCTAAATTGCAATGCAGTTATGCACTCAGGCCTACAACAACAACAACAACAACAACAAAGCCTTAATCCCACTACGTGGGGTCGGCCACATGAATCCTTTTTCTCCATTGCGTCCTATTTAGTGTCATATTTTCATTTAGTTCTAATAAATTAAGATCATTTTTAATACAATAAGCCCAAGTCTTCCTAGGTCTACCTCTGCCTTTCTTAACACAAGTCGAATCTAAAACATCTACTCTCCTAATCGGATCATCTAATGGTCGACGTTTAATATGACCAAACCATCTAAGACGACTTTCTCTAATTTTGTCTGTCACAGGAGCTACACCAACCCTATCACGAATATATTCATTCCGCATTTTGTCTCTAAGTGTAAAGCCACTCATCCACCTAATCATTCTCATCTCGGCAACACTTAACTTATTATTATGCTTCTCTTTTAAAGGCCAACATTCAGCGCCATAGAGCATTGCAGGTCTCACCACCGTCTTATAAAATTTTCCTTTCAGTCTTAGCGGTACTTTTCTATCACACAAAAGGCCCGAAGCATTCCTCCACTTCAACCAACCAACTTGAATTCTACTATTAACATCCCCATCTATATCACCATCGCTTTGGACAACGGACCCAAGATATCTAAATCGTTCACACCTTTTAATAATTTGATCACCCAAAATCACACTTCTGTCACTCAGGCCTAAGGGAACTTAATTTTTGGCTTGCCCGCCAATCCCTAAGGGAAAAATTTACATGCATACCACTCAATTCATATGTAATATATCAAACACTTAAATTTTAATTTTTACAAACATGTGCGGTATATATATATATCTATATATATAATCTTGTCTTGGCTTAAAAAGCAGTATTTAATTTTTAAAATGTTAAAACAATGAAGTTATTGATATGATATAAACGATTTGGACGATGATGGAATTTACAGCAAAGGTTGAAAATCTGTTTTCATGTCGATCGTTACTCTCAGCTCAAAATATATCAACTAGCTCTGAATCTGTCTCATAGTTAAAAGTGATTCAGTTTCAAGCTAAGCTCGAAGCCTTGATTGAAAAGACAAAAATCGATCATTTAATACCTTTATTTATCTCATCTATACAATTGCGTTATTTTAATTTTGATTGCATACTATAGTTAAGCTTTTGTGACGGCTCCAGTTAACAAAAGTTAGCATAAAAGTGGCTAAAACAGGAATCATTGGTATAACCATTGTTCTCGGTAATAAGCTCCTCGCAATCAGCTCTAGCAAAGCTGACCATCTTGCCCATTGCTTTCACGGCCTGCATGAGAGTGAGAGCAGTCGTTCTTTGCGGCCAATTTTACTCCCAGTTTTAGCCACTGGCAATTCTCTTTGTTTGTGTTAAGTAATGAGATTTGAATTTTCTCACGCAATTCCTCTTCAGCCGCCCCACTTTTCCTGTTCTTCGCTAGTTGGAGACGGATGATTCGAGTAAGATTTTAATTATTTTCAGGTTAAGTTTAAATTTGATGATTAATTAATTTTGGGCTATGATTTGAGCACAAATTTACTGGTTTAAAAAAATTTAGCCTATTTATTATGAAAAAAAAAAGCGTATGAGTTAAGATATTTATTAAAATAAGTAAAAAAATAAAATTTAACAGGGAAAAAACAATAAATCATTTCATATAAGATATATATATATATATATAT
>JXCR01127563.1:83444-106885 GCA_002079205.1 Phalaenopsis hybrid cultivar
ATTTTAAGAATCTTTGTATGTGTTTAAAATGAGGACGGAATCAAAATTTATTCATTGATTCATCAAGCTGAACTTACAAGTTGATAATTCAATTAGTTTAAAAGTTCATTTTGGAGGTTTAAATTTTGAGAAAATCCAATTGTAAATTAAAATGAGAAAAAAAAATAATTTGAAAGCTGTTATTGAATAATAAAAATATTTTATTTAGAAAATATATTTTTTTTTTACAGCTATCAGTTTTTAACAGATCTAATCATCAAAATAATTTATTATTGCATAAATTTTCTTGGAGGTAATAGCCAAAAAAATATGTGATAATTTTAATTATAAGATATTGAGAATACTGTCCCGAATAAATTGCAAGTAAATAACTTTTTTTTTTATGTTTTGAACAAATTTAAGTATAAATTTCACATGACACACATATGAAAGCTGCCCAGACGAGAAATCATCGGGTAATACGGCTCAAGACGTCAGATTTGGCATTTCTTTCTGTACATCCGTTGTCAACGGGCGTGGCAATGTACTGGTTGTTTGGCATGAGAAGTTGCGTAAAGGCCCAGAGTGGGAAACAAGAATCCCTCGGTTGAAGTGACCATGAAGGCGGCTGATGTGGTTGCATGCAAATAAACCTCGTCTTTCCCCACTTCAAAGGACCACCGCAGAATGTGAGTAGTGGTCCAAAATGGGCGTTAGTTGGGTTTAGCCCTTGATTAACCACTATTATTTATTGACTGATTTAAACAACAGTGCCCGCGTTGGATTCGTGCGACTTTCCAAAAGAAAAAATGTATTTAAATTTCGGCCCATGCATTATCCTTAAAATAAAAAATCTAAATATATAATTATTAAGAGCAAATTATAAATCATTATATATAAATTTAAAGTATATATCTTTAATTTCCTTAATATTCTTTTTCATATTAGAATAATTTTCTACTTTATATGCAGTTTTGACATGTGATTTATCAATTTCAAAATACGTTAATTGAAATATTTAATATATTGAATCTTTATTAAGCTTTACTGAAATATAATCTAAAATTAAATATTTGCCTAAATTTTAAAAAATTATCATTATATGTGCATATCAGATATGCATCTCCATAAATCTCGAGAAATTCTAACGGATAAAAAATATAAATGAGTTTGACTAAATAGGGCCCACACACGAAAGAGCAGGGGCCCACAGGTGGAAGAATAAGGGCTCACAGGCAGGAGAACATGGGCGCACCAGCGAAAGACGACGGGCACACCAAAGTCGAAAGGTTCATTAGCAGGAGTAAAGATCCATTGTCAGAAGAATATTTGTTCGCCATCAGAATACCAAAAGACCTACCTGGCCAGGTGTAGCCCCATTGATTTCGGATAAGAGGCAGACTCTGTCAGCCATTCCAACCAAAGACTAAGGGTTCGTTTGGGTCAGCTTATTTGGTGTGGTGGCGTTTTGAAAACACATCTGTCTCGTTTGGGTAAACTGCGTTTTGACAGTTTATGTGTTTTGAAAACACTAAAAACAGTGTTTTCACACCGCACCTATCTAGCTGCGACGGAAGCATTCTAACAGCGGTTTGGATTTTCCAAAACAAATAAAATTTGTAATATTCATCGCACCTAGCTTATTAGCAGATTATTTTTAGTTAGCTTATCAACAGATTATTCAATAAGCTGCAGCTGCCCCCAAACAGACCTTAACGCTAATCAAGCCAAGCTGACATCAATCCGTCTCTCACCATAAAGCAAATTATGGGTAGAATTCAACATTGCTAACTATCTTAAAGGAGCTCTGGAGATCCCACATATGGGGTCGAGAACTGCTATAGCATTATCACAATAGAGCATCCTGAAGGAAAGGTTGGTCAAAAGGCTATTTATCAGACTACGATGATTCATAATTTACAAAATTGTCTAGCATTGCTATGTCGGCAAGGGTTCCTTATATAGAGATCAATATTTGGCAGCTAGATTAAGAATAACAGAATTACAAAGTCAAGTCAATCTAGCCAAGTTTCGTTAACCTGAAGACCATTGAGGGTCAGCTAGATACCCCAATTCATCACATTCGAACGAACATGTCTTGACGAATCATAACTAAATGATTTAGGCCGATCAAGTTAAAGGGTAGCTAAATCAAATGCCTATACATGTAAAATATCATGTTACATCCCCTTTAAAGTAGGGATAGACATGCCATTTCATATATTTTACCTCTTTCTCTATAAATAAGGGGACCATTTCTTGTGAATTGACTAATCTACAATGTAATTTATTGTTCATTATCGTGCACTTCCCCCTCTGTCTGTCTGTCTCTCTCTCTCTCTCTCCATCCTCTCTCTTTCTCTCTCTTTCGCCTATCTTGCACGCTCTTCCTTTGGTGTGATTCCAAGACAAATCAGAGTTCGATGTCTTAAACTGTGATTCAGTGTTGATCATACCAAAGATAAGAAGAGAAGTAATATGATACCATAATATGATGTACTTGTATTGTGTATATCTTATTTAATTTCTTTTCCAGTCAATGGTGCCAAAAACTTGATATTGCAATTTGATGTACTTGCTTTGTGTAAACCTTCTTTAATTTCACTCTCCAACAAAAGCGCCAAAAACTTGACCCCCTTTCTTGCTGATAATATTATTTTGTGATTTTATAGAGGCTACTCTTAGTGACGTAAGTATTAAATTTTCTATTTATTGATTTCAAAGCTTCACTAGGATTGAAATGCCAGTGCACATATCGCTCAAGTAATATAGAATTTTCTTTTACCAGTAGCAATACCACATGGAAGGTGAAAACTCTTTTATTAACCCAGTTAAACTTTACTTAAACTCGAGACAATTATCTAGGGAATAAGGTCACAATTTTTTGTGTAAAAAAAGTAATGAATTCTCACTTATTTAATTTCACAACTTAAAGAAAACACAAAGTCTTTTTAAACTAATTTTACCTAGAAGAGTTCAGATTATATGAAAAGTTTTCCCTTACAATGAGATAATAATTTATGTAGGAATCAATTTTTTAAAGGTTTAGCTGTAGTTTTGTGAACAATGGAAGCACATCTATTCTTTACCCTCTTCAAGTGCATAAAGAACATCGGTTGACCTAGAGTTAAGTTCCTAAATCATGGGTTATAATGGATAGGTTCTAATCTATCACTCTAGATTACCCACTATGTCATATTTTTGGACTAACCTGGCCTTAAGTTCCAATCTCTAAATCAAATTGGTTAAGGTTCTAGCCTGTCACCCTAGAATCACTAATTTACACCCATCAGAACTTTTCTCCCTATCTATTTGCACTAAAATATGAACTACCTTATCACCCACTCGATTAATGTGAATCTTACTATTTGAGGAATACATTATCGTCCCGGGTCATTATGGATTCACAAAAATATTTAACATACCAATTGGTCAGATTGAATGTGTAAATTAAGCACAAAGTAAGGATTCATCACTGATATGAAATTAGAGAATTCTTAAACAATTCTAAGCCTACGCATGATCATTTTTTATTGCATGGAGATACATAAAGAAAACTACTCAGACTTCATTGGGTTAACACAACAAAACATAATTTATATTAAAATTCATATTTACACAATAAAACATAAATAAAACAAAATATAAAGTACTTATCTTATACTTCTTCTTAAGCAAATCCTTTGAAGTTCCTTTGATGAAATTCCTTACTCTCGTTACAATTTCACTCCATGAGACATACAAAAACACAACAAAAGACTCTCACAACAAATAGACTCCACCACACACCACGACCACTATTAAAAGACTCACCCTTTTGGCCTCTCATGATTCCTTTTATGATAAATCTCAAAATCACCAAAACTCACTTCAGTTTCCCCTTAAAAATTATTCCAATTCTAATGCATAATAATTAAAATTGATTTTGGCGTTGTTGACCTCACCTTTGGTTGAGGTCTAGTTTCTTCTTTAGAAGCCTAGGATCTAGCCATATGACTTTCCTGCTGACTATTCCTAGAGGTCTAGCCTTGACACCCCCAAAAATAGAAATTCTAAACTCTTCTTTCCTCATCATGAAGCTCCACATGCTGGTTCTAACCTCTAGCTCTTTGTAGGTGGGACCAACATGAGGAAGCTCAAGAAGAGTCCCTATAGGACTGTTTGGCCTTAGAGTTAACCCAAGGTGGTGTGGTCTTAGTTAGGTCTATACATAAACACTTGCATTTGCACTCATAACCTAAATCCTTAGCCAAACATGCCTAGCTTGATCCCTTACTCAATTTGAAACTCATGTGGATGGTCCCTAAACTATTAGCCCTGAGCTAGGGTTTGGCTAAGACCAGCACATGGAGGATCCATAAAGAGAGTTCCCTTAGCCTCATGGCTCAAATTGGGTGACCTCATGATTAACATCTTAAATCAATCCCAATTTTACCAAATTCCCAATTTTTACCCTTCTTGGCGTCAGCTTTACCAAATTACCAAAATACCCTTCAAACCCATGGAGCCTAATTTGACCAATTTGACCCGTTTGGCCAAAATCCCCAAATTACCGGCAAATGTCTAAATTGCCCAAATAACCCCCAATTTCCACCAAATTGATCACAATTTTTCCTAATTTCAATTCCAAACTCAATTTCATCATCCCCAATCACAATTGAAACCACATCCAAGCCCAATTGAACCCAATTTTAAGCCCAATCCAAAATCTCCAATTTAGCTATACCCTAAATTCCTCAAAATTGAATCGCATGATGAAAACAATTTCGCCAAATTTGAATTCTTAATTCTTCATAAAACTTCCTTAAATCAGTTTGAACAATTAATTAACCCAAATTTGAACTCAAAGCTCACCAAAATCTAAATTAAGCAAAAAATGCCAATTTTGACCAAAAGCTCAAATTCCATCAAATTGAACCTCCTAACTCCATAATTTACACTCGGTTGATATCCAAAACTTTTCATCACAATCTTTTAGGCCAATATGAACCATCAATTGACCAAAGACCAACTCTAGCCAAATCCAAAATCAAGTCTAACCCAAATACCCCAAAATTGACCATGTGGCCAAATTCCACCAAATTGACCTTCCCAATCAATTCAAAATCACCCAATTCATTTTCGAAACTTCTCATGACAATCAAATCCATCAATTTGATCAATCACTTGGCCCAAATCTTGACCCAAACCTGACCTAGTCCCAAGTTCAAACTAAAACCCTAATTTTGAACCTAAGCCCTGGTTTGACTTAAATCATTTGCATTAGCCAACCAAACCCTTCTCCTGCCTTGGTTAGCCACCTAGGATGCTAATCAGATCACCCAAGGCCCAAGAATTAAGCCTTGGACCAAGGGCCCCCAAATTAAGGAGATATGGTCCCCACCCATTTTGGCTAAACTCTTCACCCCATGCAATCAACCATCAAACAACCACTATAATCACAACTAAGACTTCCTTAACCCATCTTGAACCACCTAGCCACCACCCCACCTCTAGCCAACCACCCTAGTCACCAGAAAGCACAAATATTAGGGCACTCCCCCTCCCCCCTTTCAACCAAAAATTGAACCAATCCACTATGGTACTTCCCCATTAGTTGCTTGCACCGCTTAGCCCTCCACCTCAACCTTCTTTCACCAACCAATCAGATCCAAAGTCCCTCCCTTTAGCCATGGCTATGAGAAGCCCTATTTTCGGCCAACTTCTAAGTGTTTTCAATTTCTTGGGGAAATTATGTTAGAATCTCTTCAGAGCTTCTTTTGACTTTCCTAACCATAAACCAACCATCTTTAGCTACTCTCTACCCCTGCTTGAGTTCAATTTTGAAGTCTAAATCCAGGGTTTTTTCTGTCACTCCACCAAACTCTACCAAACTCTAAATTAAGCCACTTTAAAGCTTCCTCAGACCAAACGAGGAAGTTCCCCATCAACATCCCCCTTTGCTGAGCCCTCTAACCCATCTCTAGACCAAGACTGCACCACCATTCGAATGAAATCATACTTGGAGCCTACACCAGAGTAAAGTGACACTATGAGGAGGTTCGTTGGACTCCACTTAAGCTTCCACAATCACCCAACCGAGGCCTCACCGCTTGGGCAAAGGTAAATATCAAAAACACTAAAAATGCCTTCTGTTTCAACAATTGTGGAGAGAACAAGTATACCATACACATGTAACCATATAGATATGTTTGTCTCGACTAGATGAAGGTGTAAGAACAAACCATGAGTTATTTGGTTGAGTATCAAGCGGGATCAATGCATTTTATTATGGATGGTCCTTTGGTTGAGACGATCGGGGACGATGAACAGATGTTCTTCATTTCTGCATGTATCAAATGTAGGGCCAGGAACATGTCAGATGAAGGATGGAACAATAAAGTGTAGAAGTGTGGCAGTTGAGTCTAATGGTGGCATCCAGGAGCGCGGCGACACACAAATCTTTAGAGCGCCAAAGGATGATGCAGTGGCTTACTCGGATAAGTAAAAAATTAAGGGATTTATTATTTACTTTACTTATATAAATTAAAAAATCTACATCTTTGTGTAGAAAAATAACAAAAATAAAAGAAAAATACCTCGTTGCTCAGTGAACAGAGGAGAACAATGTGGAGTAAAAATAAATATTATTTGATGTGTCGTTGATTCTTAATTAAATAAATACTCTCTGAAGTCTTTTAATTTTAATCAATTATATAATAATCACCATCACTTGAAATTTTAGGGGTTGATTCCTAATTTTAATAGGGATGTTCTCTAATTTTTCCAAAGTCAGAGAGCTTCTCTATCTTTGAAACACTAATTCTCAAGCTCAAATAAAAATGATTGCTTAAATTAATTATATAAATTAAAATATTAATAAAAAAATATGGGATTTATTTTGGTAGGTTTCCTGTGGTCAAGAGGGCTCTTGGAAAAATGTAATTTAAGTATCAATATTTATGTACAATATTATAGTTAATTAAAACCTAAAACCCACTAAAATTAAAAGAGATAAAATATGATGCATAAATTAACAAAAATCATTCCACACTATAATTCATAATCATAATAACTCACTGTAAAAATTTGAAATTTATTTTTTTTTAGTTTGAGCATTGAAGTTTATTTTCTAAGTAAAAATGATATTTTGGCATTAAAATTTTTTTAATAAATTAACTATAATTAGGAAAACTATGAAAAGTAAACTTAGTACTGAGCTAGGCTTGATATTTGAACTTATTTAATAAAATTTAGAAAAGATAATATAACTGATAATTAAAATTTATAAAACACTACAAGGCCAGTTTTAGCGGTGAGTACATGGTTTTTAAGGACTGAACCTTGCCTTAGGGGCATCGTTTTACATAACTCTTAAGTAAAATATCAAGTGAGTATTTGAAGTAATCTTCTCATGAGATAACTAAAATATCAGGTTCATTGAGCATAGGAAATATTAATTCATTGAAACTAAATTTAAAAATTGGGATGATGAATTGAATAATATAATAGGCTCAAATGAACTCAAAAAATTTCAAAAAGATTTAAAGGTTGTTAAGGATTGTTTCCCAAAAGCATTTATGAACTTTTGGATATTTTGAAGGACAATTAGACTTGTTTTATTTTGTTCCAAAAAAATCATCCATTAAAACCGTTAGAGGCTCATCAAGTCATGACCTGAGGTTTTGTAGCTACACCATCATTTGGTCTTCTTGTTCATATAATTTATTTAAATTTCTCGCAAAATTACACGTATGTTGCAACTTCTAACATTTCAGCGAGAGCAACGAAAAGATGACAGATACGCTTTTACAAATTTATTTATTTTCTATCATTGATTTTACTATAAATTACTATTGCTTCTACATACCATGCTTGCTTGGATAATAAAATGAAAACTTTTCAAAATTAATTAATAATTTTCAAAATTAAATTAAACCCTTTCAAAAGTAACAATAAATCCTTTGATATGCAACTTCATAACACTTTCTTTTGAATTTATGAGAGTCCCTCGGATGAGGTAAGCCACAGTAGCTAACGAGATCTCTCTAGTTTAAATGGGTTTAACAACCCATTTAAGCTAATAAATATGATACCACAATTTGATTAAGAAAATAGTGGTACTAGAATGTGGGAGCCATGGGAACCTAACTGGTGTCATTCCAATCAAGTTTAACCCCCTCCCCCCATTTTAAACTCAACTTGTCATTTAAACCTTTAGACTTTAGAACTGCTATTTCATTGAGGAGCCTGGAGCTAACTCAGTGGGTAGCAATCTACAACAGCACGAGGATCTACAACAGTACATCTCTTCCTTAGAATTAAAAAACAAGCCATAGGACTTTGAGGTTGTCCACCTGGTGTGACATAATTCCTCAAATCTTTTTTTAGGCCTTTGCCTGATCATGTCATGCAATCTAAGACCTAAATTGTTTTAGGATTATGATATTGTCATTCATTAGGAAAAAAATCCTTCTATTATTCAGGCTATTTGTGCAACTGTCTCACACTAATGTAAGCCTTAACTAAATGAAATTGGCAGGATAAAAGATGCAATAATTTTTTCTCTTTGAAATTGAGCCAAACTATAGGATAGCATGGGAAGTCATTAAGGTTCTTCACAAAATCTATGATGACCCCTAGTTTTCTCCCTTCGGATTTCAAAATAAATATTCCAAATTTGAGCTTTTCCCATTTGACACTCCTTGTTCTGATCATTGAAAAGTTCTATCCGTTGGAATTCTTGAAGACAACATTTTTTTATCTGAATCGAGAGTTTTCTTAAGTGATTGAGATGTAATTGACTATAGAGGTTTGCCTCTATAGGGAGCTTAAAGAATTAAGGTACTATAAACCCTATCTAATCTTCCATATTAGGTAAAGGAATTTGTCGGCTTACTTAAATGATTTAAAGACCAAATGGATGTCATAAATTTTTTAGTTTATTTAATCGAGTCTTGCTAGTAAGTGGTATGTCTATTCTCAGAATAGGCATGTCACTTATAGTGTTGTGCTCATTTATTTAAATTATTATCTATATGGGATCAGTTCGGTCTTGTATATTCAAAACATAAAAAAATTTCTTTCAAAAACTACATATATATACATAAATGGATCAAACATAACTGCGCCATCAATTTTATGGTGACTCCGCCGGGTATTGGCTCTACTCTTCATTATGATCAGAAAGTCTTGTCTTCACACATCAGTAATGTGTCCATGTCACACATGGACCATATTACCCTTCTTCTGTTCAGATGCTTTGCTCATTTATTTCTTGGGCAAGTACAGTCAACTCTTTTGGATTCCAGGACAACCTACTTAATCACCTTTAAATAGGGAGATTCAGGAGTACTTTAGGAATTTATCTTTTGAGTGGGGTTAGACCCCCAATAGGTGTGTTGGTGCACTACTTCTTCCTTGGCGATTTGCGTTGAGAAGTTGGTCCTGCACTAGGTCCTATACTTTGTCATTTCTTCATATCCTTCAGGTTCAGATTGCTATTCTGTGAATCAAGACAAGTTGTTACATCTCTTTATGCTCGTTTAATTTATTAATTGAAACTCTTAAATGCTATAAGCACAAATAAATAATAAAATTGAAAATTGAATATAAGAAAGAACGTGCCCAATCCATAAAATGATCTTTTTTAATTTTTAGTGTTCACACTGAAATTACAAAGTGATGGCTGATACTAACACTCAGGACTTTTTATTTGAAGATGCTATGATGGTGTCCCCAACTCTCACCTTCTTCTATAACTTGTTGACCAGTCGCAATGACCTCAATGCCACCTCCACGATAACATTTGGTGTCGGATTTGATGAACTTGAGGTTGTACTTGGAAAATCCCCATTTGTCATCATGATGGTTGCCACCTCAAAAGTATAAGAACCGTCTGTTAAGTTTAACTTGAAGTGCCCCCATGATTTCCCTTCTTCTAAGGAGGTGATGATCGCTACCGCACTGACATTCGCTAAGTCTGTCATTCCTATGCTTGTTCGCTCGAGAGTAGTGTTGACCTTACTTTTGGTTGAGGTCTAATTTTTCCTCTTTAGTAGCCTAGGGTCTAGCCATAGGACTTTCTTGTTGACTATTCCAAGAGGACTAGAAAGGAACCCTCACCATTAGAAATTCTAAACTCCTCTTTGTTCAACTTGAAGTTCCATATATTGGTCCTAACCTCTAACACTTAGTAGGTGGGGCCAATATGGGGGAGGTCAAGGAGAGTTCCAATAGGATTGTTTGGTCATAGGGTTAGCCCTTTGGTGGTGTGGTTGTTGACCTCAATTTTGGTTAAGGTTTAGTTCCTCCTCTTTAATAACCTAGGGTCTAGCCATAGGACTTTTCCTTTTGACTATTCCTAGAAAACTAGACTTGGAACCCTCACCATTAGAAATTCTACCCGCTTCTTTACTCAACTTAGAGTTCCACATATTGCTCTCAACCTCAAAATACTTAGTAGGTAGGGTCACTGTGGGGAAACTCAAGATGAGTCACCCTTAGGATTGTTTAACCTTAGGGTTGACCCTGGGTTTTGGTCTAGAGTTAAGGCATTCACTACACCCATCTACACCCACATTCACTCACAACCCTGAACTCAAACTTCTAGTCTAGGTCCCTTGATCTTTTGGGATACTCATGTAGATGGTCCCCTAAACCTACTAGCCCTAAGGCTATGGTTTGGCTAAGACCACTATGTAGAGGACCCAAAATAGGGTTCTCATTGGTCCATGGCTTATTGGTGATGATTGGTGCCTCAACTCTATCAAAATACCCATCTTGGCCTTTTACCCCTAAAACACCTACAAATTACCAAAATACCCCTCTTGGGCTCAAAATTCCAAAAATTCTAAAAATTCCCAAAAAATCCGAATAAATCTAAAATATTCTCAATTTCATTTCTTTTAAATACCACGTGACCCAATTTGGTCAATTTGACCATCTTTAAGCAAAATCCCCAAATTGCCCTTTAAAGACCCAAATTTCCCCAAATTCAACTCAAATGTCCATCTCTTTAAAGATCCAAATTTCCCCAAATCCAACTCAAATGTCCATCAATTTGATCTCAATTGACCCAATTCCAATCCTAAGCTCAAATTCACTTTTGATATGACCAAACTAAACCAAATCCAAGCATCCAATCCTAAACTCAAATTCACTTTTCATATGACCAAAATAAACCAAATACAAGCTCAATTGGTCCATGATTTGAGCCCAATTTGAAATCCTAAACTCAAATTAACTTTTTCTATGACCAAACTAAACCAAATCCAATCTCAATTATCTATGATTTGAGCCCAATTTTGATTTGGGTCAAAACCCCAATTTTGACCATATGACTTAATCTCACTAAATTGAAACCACAGCCTAGTCAATTGGCCTCAATTAATGTTGAAAAATCTTTATGTCATTCCTATACATCAAAATCAACCATCAATTCACATTGGTGAAGCCTCAAATCCATTTGATTTTGGCCTAAATCCAAAATTCCCAAATTTAGCCCATTTGCATTGGTGAAGCCTCAAATCCATTTGATTTTGGCCTAAATCCAAAATTCCCAAACTTAGCCCCAATTGATAATTCCACAAATTTCACCCAATTGATTGCCTTAACCTCCAAATTGGCATTCAATTCATGTTGAAAACTCAAATTTTCACCCAATTGATTGACTTAAGCTCCAAATTGGCATCCAATTCATGTTGAAAACTCTTCATGAGGTCCCTNCATATGTATCTCCATTTTTGTATAATGTAGAGGGAAGACTCTTGTGAGTTTTCCCATTGTTTTATCTTCAACAAGTCTTGTAAANCTATTTTTCACTCCTTTTTTGGTTTTATTCCTATTTTGTAATTCTATTGGAGATGTATATGTATCTTCATTTTTGTATAATGTAGAGGGAAGACTCTTGTGAGTTTTCCCATTGTTTTATCTTCAACAAGTCTTGTAAAGCCCCATTTCAGTTATTCGAGGAAGAAGAAATGACGAGTTAGAAGAGGAAATAAAGAGTCGAACATGGGGGAGTTGAAGCGATGAGTCAGAAAGCGAAAAAGATGGAGGCTGGGAAACTAAACATGTAAGTTCGCTTATAAATTTGTTGTGAGGGAGGCAAAAACTTATAAGAGATTCAAACGACATAAGTTAGGGCTTCTTCGTAGTCAGAGGCAACGGACAACGATGTCTTTGTTGAGCAGCGGAGGAAGGAGCGGCGGTGGAGAGCCCATGCCCTATCCTACCGGCGAAGAAGAGGAAATGAAGTAGCATCATAGAGAATGAGGACGAGTTGAGATCGTGCTTTCTTGCGAGAGGGTATCGGCAACGTTGAAGACTTTCGTTGCTTGGTTGAGTCCTGGTGTTGACAGAGAGGGAGGAGCTGAAGTCACTGTCGAACAAAAAAGGAGGAAAAAGTCGCTGGCTGAATTTGTGTCGAGGAAGAAGCGAGGCAGAATTACGATTTTGTATGGTTAGGGTTGAACCGAGGGTTATATTAGAGGTGTGGTTTATTATTTAATAAGAATTGTATAATTGGTGTGTGTGTGTTGGGGGGGGGTACATATACATATAAATAATTATGGTTTCATGTATTAAAAATAATTAAATTTAATACTCACATAATAAAAAGTTAATAGTTTATTAAAATATTAGATCAATTAAATTTTAATTTGAATACCATGTTTATTTTGGGCTTCCAATTTTAGAAGGATCTATGTCAAGACAAATCAAATAAGAAATTAATCGACATTGAGGTGAGTACTTATGTTCTTATACTAAGGTAATATTATGTTTCTTCTCGACTAAATGCATTTATTGTTACTATTATAGTACTGCATACCTATGATTTATGGGTCTAGTGAATTTTGTTCATATTGTGAAAATGTTATGTATTCTCAGTTTTGCTTAACTTATCATTGAATCTTATACAAGAATATTGACTATTATGTAAATGAGAATGAAATTTTTATTATTAAAAAGGTAATATTTTTATAGTATGTTTGTATGTGCATATTTGATTATGATGAAGTCACTTCTTAATGATACTAGTGAGGGAATACTAAGGTATNATTCTTTTGTATTTATATATCTAGCACCCAAAAATTGATATTTACACTTATAACACCATGTTGTCATAAACTTACGCATAAAAAGGTTTAGTTTTAAAAAATTAATGATGGTGGTATTTTTGATCTGATGTTAAATACTTAAGTGGCATGCATCTGAATCTGAACGTTTAGGTGTTAGATACGTAAATACATAAGGATTGTGTGGTATGTATGTAAATGCCCCATTAATATATGTTTACAACCGCACAGTCATGGTACTTCCACTAGTTCATAGAAAATTACACTAATGTATCTTTAATTCTCACATATTTTTATCTTTTTTTTATTCTCTTTCCTTCTCTTTGTTATAACTAACTCCAAACTCAAGTAATTACAAGCTGCACCTAAAGAAAATCTTTCTATGTGTTAGAAATGGTTTATCTACTTCTTAAACATCCATTTTGTCATCCCTTAATGTCCAATCATCTTTAGATGGGAATTACATCATCTCTGAGCATGATAAGTTAGCTTCAATCAAGCCAATTAAAAAAAAAAAAAAACTCCACATTGGCAAAAGAAGTNTCTTCTCTTTGTTATAACTAACTCCAAACTCAAGTAATTACAAGCCGCACCTAAAGAAAATTTTTCTGTGTGTTAGAATTGGTTTATCAACTTCTTAAGCATCCATTTTGTCATCCCTTAATGCCCAATCATCTTTAGATGGGAATTACATCATATCTGAGCATGATAAGTTAGCTTCAATCAAGCCCAAAGAAAAAAAAAAAAAAACTCCACATTGGCAAAAGAAGTACTACATGGTTTCTATATTCATACAAGGTCAAGTCTTCAGTTGGTCAATCCATGCATCTAACTCTTGACTTCAACCATATAACAGCTCAAACTCTCATCCACGAGATGTTGTCTACTTTGGCATCACGACTGTATGCTTTTGTCTCATTGGTGTAACTTCCTAGGAGGTCACTTATCCCCAGAGTGCTCCTGAATGAGCATGCTTAACCTTAGAGTTTTTGATAAAATTCCAACAGTTACACCAAAATACGCCTTGATGTTTAAGAATTTAGCTTCATTTTACTTGAGAGCTTTTATAATTTACTACTCTTAAGTAACTGGCGTCCTCGACAATTTGCTTAACCCGGAATCACCACCTAGAAGCTAAAAACTTTATATTATTACAAACCAAACCATTATATGTAGGAATCTCTAATTTGCCTTCTACTTTGAATAGTTGTGTTTCTTCGCCACGATTAGTTGTGATGTCCTCTTTTTCATTCTCTCCTAATATGTTTGCATCTAGCATAAAAGGATGAGGAATATGCCTTAGTCGCGTTGAATTTTTGCTCTAATCATAACAAAAAACTTGAGGCACATGGATCAAGGCAATGTATTATTGTTTTCACTTACTTAAATTCTCAGATAGCAAAGAACTTAAGAGATGCAAATCAAGGCTCTATGCCGTTAGATTCGTCTCTCTATGACCCTCAAATTATAATCCGTGTGTTTTCTTAAAGGATGCCAACCCCCATTTCTTTTTCCTTTATTTTTTGGTTGTATTCCTATTTTGTAATACCTATTGGAGATGTATATATATCTCCTCTTTTGTACAATAAATACTAAAGACTTTTGAGAGTTTTTCTATTGTTTTATTTTCTACATGGTATCAAAGTAAGGTTTGGGTGTTTTTTTCAACCTTCATTCTTATTCTTTAAAGTTATAATTTTTACTTCCAACATTTTTTCTTATTCTTTAAGGTTAGGTTTTCACTTCCAACCTTTATTCTTATTCTCTAAGATCAAGGTTTCCACTTCTAACATTTGTTTTTATCTCTAAGTAATGGTTTTTACTTCTAACTTTTGTTATTATTTTCTAAGGTTACGTTTTTCACTTATAACCTTATCTACCATCAACGAATTCACCTTCAATTCACTATTTTTGTGTTATTTAACTTCCCTTCAAAAGAATCGATCATGATTAATGCTGAAAATCAGACGAAAAGAGAACTCCACATATTTCAAGCATCTTATTTCTTGAATGGGATAAATTACTTTAATTTTTTTCAAATCATGAAGACCTTTCTAAAGAGAAATAGAAAGATCCAACACCTTGTAGATCAATCTTTGAAACTCTAATACCGAAAATTCTTACTTTTGGAATATACTGATTCCATGATCATAACATGGCTATGGAGCCCCATGCTACCAGAAATCAGTGAGTCTTTTATGTTTCTCTCTCAAAAGAAATATGTTTTCTACGTGCTGAAAGAAACCAAGATGATAACAACTTAACCAAGACCAAATTTGGACTTTGATGAAGGAGCTAATGTAGATATTAGATAATATCAAAGGAAATCAAATGACCAACATATTCACCAAAAGTTTCTGCAACTAAATATATCATAAGCAAATTTGGAATGGTAGATTTGTACCATCCAGTTTGATGAGTAGTAAACTTTTTACTCTAATCATAACAGTGAACTTAGTCACACGGGAGAAGGCGATATACCATTGTATCTGTTTACTTATGACTCTCATATAACACATAATTTAAGGTACACAGATCGAGCTCTATACCGTTAGATCTGTTTCTGTGACCCTGGAATTAAAATCCCCATGCTTTCGTAAAGGATTGTTGGTCACTATTTATTTTTCACTCCTTTTTTGGTTTTATTCCTATTTTGTAATTCTATTGGAGATGTATATATATCTCCACTTTTGTATAATGTAGAGGGAAGACTCTTGTGAGTTTTTCCATTGTTTTATCTTCAACAAGTCTTGTAAAGCCCCATTTCAGTTATTCGAGGAAGAAGAAATGACGAGTTAGAAGAGGAAATAAAGAGTCGAACATGGGGGAGTTGAAGCGATGAGTCAGAAAGCGAATAAGAGGGAGGTCAGGAAACTAAACAGGTAAGTTCGCTTATAAATTTGTTGTGAGGGAGGCAAAAACTTATAAGAGAATCAAACGGCATAAGTTAGGGCTTCTTTTTAGTCGGAGGCAACGGACAACGATGTCTTTGTTGAGCAGCGGAGGAAGGAGCGGCGGAGGAGAGCCCATGCCCTATCCTACCGGCGAAGAAGAGGAAATGAAGTAGCATCATAGAGAATGAGGACGAGTTGAGATCGTGCTTTCTTGCGAGAGGGTATCGACAACATTGAAGACTTTCGTTGCTTGGTTGAGCCGTGGTGTTGACAGAGAGGGAGGAGCTGAAGTCATTGTCGAACAAAAAAGGAGGAAAAAGCCATGGACTGAATTTGTGTCGACGAAGAAGCGAGGCAAAATTATGATTTTGCATGGTTAGGGTTGGACCGAGGGTTATATTAGAGGTGTGATTTATTATTTAATAAGAATTGTATACTTGGGGGGTGTGTGTGTGGGGGGGGTACATATACATACAAATAATTATGGTTTCATGTATTAAAAATAATTATATTTTATACTCACATAATAAAAAGTTAATAGTTTATTAAAATATTAGATTAATTAAATTTTAATTTGAATACCATGTGTATTTTGGGCTTCCAATTTTAGAAGGATCTATGTCAAGACAAATCAAATAACAAATTAATGACATTGAGGTGAGTACTTATGTTCTTATACTAAGGTGATATTTTGTTTCTTCTCGATTAAATGCATTTATTGTTACTATTATAGTACTGCATTCCTATGATTTATCGGTCTAGTGAATTTTGTTCATATTGTAAGAATGTCATGTGTTCTCAGTTTTGTTTAAATTATCATTGAATCTTGTACAAGAATATTGAGTGTTATGCAAATGAGAATGAATTTATTATTATTAAAAAGGTAATATTTTTATAGTATGTTTGTATGTGCATATTTGACTATGATGAAGTCACTTCTTAATGATACTAGTGAGGGAATACTAAGGTACTTATTCATCTATATGAAAAGGATATTGATATTGAAATACTTTAAGTAGTATAATTTTTAGACGGTGCACCTATGATCATTGTACGTATATATAATGATATTTGTATGATATTGATAAAATAAAGCATTGAATAACATGTTAAATGTTATATTGATAGAGTAAAATATAACTAGCATGTATTTTGTTTTTTTTCTTATATTTTTATAGTTTAAGAGAATGAGTTTTCGCTGACTTGTGTAGCTCACAGTTAATTTAAACTAACTTTTCAGGTTAATTAAATGATTAAAAGATGAACAATGGACGGAAAATATTTATAGAAGACATGAACAACTAATAATGAGGTAAATATAATTCTACAATTTTAATTTAATTATTTAATGACTCTTTAGTTCCCACTATCCTACTATTTGTTCTCGGCTTAGTTAATTTCAAGCCTCGGGTCTGGTCATGACAAAAGTAGTATCGGAGCGAGATTTAAGATTAGTTAATGAAATCTTGATGAAAGAGCTAATAAGATAATTATAAAAAAAATTTAATGGTAAAATTAAATTTATAAATTTCGACGATAAAATTTTGGTAAGTGGGGAAGATTGTAAAGCCTCGTTTTAGTTGCTCAGGGAAGAAAAAACGATGAGTTGGAAGTGGAAGTGAAGGGTTGAGCATGGGAGAGTTGAAGAAGGGAGACGAATTGAGAAGGTCGAGAAACCAAACAGGTAAGCTCGCCTATAAGTTTGTATTGAGGGAGGTAGAAACTTACAGGGCAGTCGAATGAAGCAATTTAGGGCTTCCTCATAGTCGGAGGCAAAGTACGTCTTTATCAAGTAGCGGAGGAAGGAGCGGCAAATAAGAGCTCGTGCTCTGCCCTACCAGCGAAGAAGAAGCGGAAAGGAAGGAGCATTGCAAATTAGGACGGGTTGAAATCGTGCTTTCTTGCGCGAGGGAGTCGGCGACGCAGAAGACTTTCGTTGCTTGGTTGAGGTGTGATCTCGAAAACGAGGGAGGAGTAGAAGTCATTGTCAAACAGAAAAGAAAGAAGAAGCCGCGAGCTGAATTAGTGCGAAATAGAAAGTCAAACATCGCCATACGCAGAGGTTGCGGAATCGCGAGTTTGTTCATGGTTAAGGTTGGACCAAGGGATATATTAGTGTTGTGGTTTATTATTTAATAAGAAATGCATACTTGTTATATATATGTATATTTATGTATATATATGTGTATAAAATTAATGAAATTTAATACTTAAATAATAAAATTTTAATAGTTTATTAAAATATTAATTTATTTAAATTTTAATTTGAATACCATGTTTATTTTAGTCTTCCAATTTTAGAAAGGTCGATGTTAAAACAAATCAAGTATCAAGTTAATCAAAATTGATATGAATACTCATGTTTTTGTACTATGATAATATTTTATTTCTTCTCGATCAAATGTATCTATTGTTACTATTATAGTATTGCATACTTATGATTTATGAGTCTATTAAATTTTGTTCATATTGTAAGAATGATTTGTGTGCTTAGTTTTGTTTAAATTATCATTAAATCATGTACAAGAATATTGACTGCTACGCAAATAAGAATGAAATATTTATTATTAAAAAGGTAATATTTTTATAGTGCATGGTTGGCTATGATGGTGTCACTTCTTAATGGTACAAGTGGGGGACTACTAAAGTACTTGTGCATTTATATGAAAAAGAATATTGATATTGAAGTACCTTAAGTGGTACAATTTTTAGACGGTGTTCTTATGACCGTTGTACAAATATATAATGATAATAATATAGTAATGCGTTGAATAATATTTTAAATGTTTATATTGATTTACTAAAAGTTTAACTAGCATGTATTTTATTTTTTTCTTGTATTAGTGTAGTTTAAGTGTATGAGTATCCACTATCTTTTTTAACTCACAGTAAATTTAAACTAACTTTTAAAGTTAATTAAGTGATTAAAAGATGAAAAATATACAGGAAAATATTTATAAAAGATGTGAACAACCAATAACGAGGTAAATGTAATTTTAATGTTTTAATTTAATTTATTTAATAACTCTTTCATTTTTTAATTTGTAGATAAGTACAAAAAATTTAGCTCTCACAGAAGTGATTAAAAGATGAACAATATACGAGAAAATATTTATAAAAGATGCGAACAATCAATAATGAGGTAAATGTAATTTATTGTTTTAATGTAATTTATTTAATGACTCTTTCATTTGTTAAATTGTAGATAAGTAAAAAAAATTTAGTTCTGACCGTCTGTTCTTGTCTTGGTTAATTCAAAGCCCAGGTCTAGCCGTGACAAGTCTCCCTATTGTATCTATGGTTTGCATTATCTTTAACACCATAATATCTTTAACTACCTGGTTGACAAATTTGATATAAGATCATTCTTAACTATTGATAGTCTTTTTTTTTTTAATGCTCAACTCTTTCTTGGCTTTGAATGACACTATAAAACAAGCAAAAGCCCTCCATTTTCTTCATTTCCTCTATGATTTTACCATGTACTAGTGAATGATATTTGATACCANATTTAAATTATCATTAAATCATGTATAAGAATATTGACTGCTATGCAAATGAGAATGAAATATTTATTATTAAAAAGGTAATACTTTTTAGTATGTTTGTAAGTGCATTGTTGGCTATGATGAAGTCACTTCTTGATGGAACAAGTGGGGACTACTAAAGTACTTGTGCATTTATATGAAAAAGAATATTGATATTGAAGTAGCTTAAGTGGTACAATTTTTAGACGGTGTTCTTATGACCGTTGTACAAATATAGAATGATAATAATATAGTAATGTGTTGAATAATATTTTAAATGTTTATATTGTTTACTAAAAGTTTAACTAGTATGTAATTTATTTTTTTCTTGTATTATTATAGTTTAAGTGTATGAGTATTCACTATCTTTTTTAACTCACAGTAAATTTAAACTAACTTTTAAAGTTAATTAAGTGATTAAAAATGAAAAATATACAGGAAAATATTTATAAAAGATGTGAACAACCAATAACGAGCTAAATGTAATTTTACTGTTTTAATTTAATTTATCTAATAACTCTTTCATTTTTTTAATTTGTAGATAAGTATAAAAAATTTAGCTCTCACAGAAGTGATTAAAAGATGAACAATATACGAGAAAATATTTATAAAAGATGCGAACAATCAATAATGAGGTAAATGTAATTTATTGTTTTAATGTAATTTATTTAATGACTCTTTCATTTGTTAAATTGTAGATAAGTAAAAAAAATTTAGTTCTCACCGTATGACCGTCTATTCCTGTCTTGGTTAATTCGAAGTCCAGGTCTAGCCGTGACAAGTCTCCCTATTGTATCTATGGTTTGCATTATCTTTAACACCATAATATCTTTAACTACCTGGTTGACAAATTTGATATAAGATCATTCTTAACTATTGATAGTCTCTTTTTTTTTTTAATGCTCAACTCTTTCTTGGCTTTCAATGACACTATAAAAGAAGCAAAAGCCCTCCATTTTCTTCATTTCCTCTATGATTTTACCATGTACTAGTGAATGATATTTGATACCAAATTTAGCCATAACTAGCTTAGTCCATCATGAGATGCTAGAATGAATTCAAAAATATTTTAGGAGTAGTAACCAATCATTGAATTCAAAAATACTACTATATTGCCCGAACACAATTTTTTTTTTAATTCTCAAGCATTGGAGACCTTGGGCCAGGAGAAATAAAGAAGAGCGAGANATAGTAACCAATCAATAACTACTATATTACCCGAACACAATTTTTTTTTTAATTCTCAAGCATTGGAGACCTTGGGCCAGGAGAAATAAAGAAGAGCGAGAGACTTATTTTTTTGGTTTTATTTTATTTTACTTTTTTTTTTAAATTCTGTTACAGCCTGTTTATAGCTGAAGTTATGATGAGATTCAATTTAAGAACAAATTATTTCTATTTAAAATTAAGTCCACAATAGAAGGAAACTAATCTTTTTAAAGACAACTTATCTTCAAATGAAATGAAATAATATAATTACATTAGACTTATCATAATCCATAATGTAAAATTCATATACAAAGTTATTAAAAAAAAAAAAAATTTGTTATCCTGTTATAAGCTGATTTTAGATCCAATAGTCCAGACTTCTTATTTTTAAGCTTGATTCCCATTTTCGATTGACAATAATTTGTCTTNCAACTCATCTTCAAATGAAATGAAATAATATAATTACAGTACACTTATCATAATCCATAATGTAAAATTCATATACAAAGTTATTAAAATATATATATATATTGTTATCATGTTATAAGCTGGTTTTAGATCCAATAGTCCAGACTTCTTATTTTTAAGCTTGATTCCCATTTTCAATTGACAATAATTTGTCTTCAATGGTGGACACTCGGCGATGCCTTCTTCGAATTCAACAAGTTGATATGAAGATCAATTGATACTGGAGTTAATTGCAAATCCAAAAAGGAAAATAGATTTTATTACTAAAAAACAATGGGGTTACAATCACAGCTCAAAAATAGGAAATGAAATAAAACATGACAGAACTCACCGGCTAGGGAGAGATGGGACAGACAGTAGACAACGGGTCAGAGGATTAACAAATGGGAGTGGTGGGCTAATTGGGTGTTGACATATGTAGGGAGGGGAATTATTAGAGGCTGGTTTGGAGTAGCTGATGAATGGGATGGACGGTAGAGAGAAAGAGGGTCGACTGGGAATAGATCACAGCGGCCTGTAGCGGGAAGGGGGAGTCGGTAGTGAGATTAGGAGGGTAGGGAGGGGAGTCATAGNGAGTGGTGGTTGTGGTAGGAAGGAGTGATTGTGAAGGATATGTAGGGAGGGGAATTATTAGAGGTTGGTTTGGAGTAGCTGATGAATGGGATGGACGGTAGAGAGAAGGAGGGTCGACTGGGAGTAGATCACAGCGGCCTGTAGCGGGAAGGGGGAGTCGGTAGTGAGATTAGGAGGGTAGGGAGGGGAGTCATAGNGGTTACAATTACAGCTCAAAAATAGGAAATGAAATAAAACATGACAGGACTCGCCGGCTAGGGCGAGATGGGACAGACAGTGGACAACGGGTCAGAGAGTTAACAAATGGGAGCGTTGGGCTAATTGGGTGCTGACGAGTGGTGGTTGTGGTAGGAAGGAGTGATTGTGAAGGATATGTAGGGAGGGGAATTATTAGAGGCTGGTTTGGGAGTAGCTGCTGAATGGGATGGGCGGCAGAGAGGAGGGTCGACTGGGAGTATATCACAGCGACCTGTAGCGGGAAGGGAGAGTCGTTAGTGAGATTAGGGGGGTATGGAGGGGGGTCATAGGTGTGGTTGTAGGACGGGAATGGGCAGGTAGAAAGTGTGACAACAAAAGAATGTGAAATTATTTCAAAGCCTTACATCAAGATATTGCATGATTTTGTGTATTGGCGGCCTTATATTTTTTCTCATTGGTGTGATTTCCGAGGAGTACTTTTGCATTAACACGCTTAACTTTGGATTTTCTATTGAAACCAACAATTGCACTGAAAAGTACATCGATGTTTAGGAGTTTAATTTTATTCTACTTAAAAAGGGTTCTTCTCAACATTGTTGCAATTCAATCTTGGTTCACCTCAACGTTGTTGCAATTCAACCTTAGGTCACCTTTTGCTTTGAGGCTTTGTCGGTCTCTTAAGTCTTTGACAATCATTATGATTGGTATGCATAAATGTGGTATGCATAAATGTGGGGTAGAGAGGGAGGGAGGGAGGGAGGGAGGGAGGGAGTGATGTTCAGAATTAGAATCATAGACGATCTGATTAATCATGTACAATATTTGAACACCGGTAACTAGGCTGTTTTTGCTGCATCATTAAACTTTTAATTGTTATTCTTCTCTGTGCAGTTGCAACTCGATTCTTAGTCCACCGTGGTTTGAAATCTTTTCGATCGCCCAAGCCCTTCAACAACTCTTGAGTCCGTGACGAAGCCAGGTAGCATCCCATAATGCCCTTGGTTGTTGTTGGTTTACATAAATTTTTGTGGGAGAGAGGAAAATAAATTAGCACTCATAAGTAAATTAAACAAAAGGTTTATCTCAAGTTCGAGGAGATATGTGGAGAGGAATGTTAGGGGCAAAAGCATGCCCTCGAAGGCCTGTGGGATGGGAGCGATCCTCCACCTTAAACACCAGGCTGACGTCTCACGGCCACTATTGATTCACTCCATTATTTTGTAAACAGTATGCTACTTTGAAGTACAACCTACCTAAAAAATAATAGATTCTTTTGACACAGAAAATAATAGATTCCTTTGGCAAACGTCTAAATCATTTTTGTCCCACGCTCAACCTATCACTCCCTTTCATCTTTAAACCAAAATAAATAAATATTAAAACAAAATTGCATTTTTTGTAGAGTGGCAGCAACTAAGTTATGTCTAGCATCATCCAGAGGCATCAATTTCAGTAATATATATATATATATATATATATATATATATATATATATATATATATATATATATATATATATATATATATATATATAT
>JXCR01127564.1:0-11116 GCA_002079205.1 Phalaenopsis hybrid cultivar
GAAGGCTACTCGGTCACCCGAATGTATAGAACCCGCCACTCGTTTAGAAGGGTGTCTTGAACTTCACTCAGAGGGTCATTTCCCAGCCTAAACAGGTATTCGTCGGGCGGACAACCAGCTTTAAAGTATATTTTATGTTTTTTAACATGCATATAAATTTTAAACATGCAAAGAAGAGTTATCAATTTTGCTTCGTAGCAAATTATGTTTTGTTTGAAAATGGTTTATCAAAACTTATTTTTCTTAGAAATTTTTGTTGTCCACGAGTCGATTACGCTACCAGGCATAGAACTACCAACAACCTGAGGAGGTTCGAGCCAACTCCCGCTAGACTTACGTCGGTGAAGGATATCATATCCTATTGTTCATCAAATGCCTGGATCTTGATGTTATAGGATAGGGCATCTTTCTGCTCTATCTTTGGTGTGCCTTTATCATCAACACCGTACGCCCCAAAACGACCACTTGCGACCTTGTTTGATGGTTTCACGTATAGCAAAAGGTCATACGTAGACACTTATGCATCGGGCATAAACATCGAAAACCGAACCAAGAAGCAAGTAAAGAAAAGAACAAAAACGGGGTGAGAGAGAAGAGACACTGATCCATCTAAAACACCGAAAAGGAGAATAGATCAATCCTCAAAGCTCGCATCGAGAAGACCTGGAAAAGTAGGGCCCATGGTCTTTCCCAACAAACATAAAGGACAAACTCACGCTAATTATCCCAAACCCCAAAGACATAGGATTGATCAAGTCCACCAAGTGCTTTTCCAAAATGAGGTTTAAAATCTCCTAAACTTCAAAAGAAAGTGACCCCAGGGAAACCACCACCGATATTTCCAAACTCATGCCAAAATCAAAATTCTCTAACTTTCAAATTAATAGATAGCCTCATGCATTAAATAAGCACAAAACCCTCTCATAAAACCACATAAACGCTCACGATCAGGGTCAATAGAGAGGAGGAGGCAACCATCAAGGCTCTCGGCCAAGGCCAAGAACGGGGACAAAAGAGGTTCACGGCTAAAGCAAGGGACAACTGCCAAGACCCATAACCAAGGGCAGCCCAAGAGACAACAAGTAAGGCCTACGGTTAAGACAAGAAAGAGCCCAGAAAAGAACTGTTAGAGCTCACGGTTTAAGGCAGCAAAGAGCAGCTGCAAAAACCCACGACCAGAGGCCATCCAAAGCGCAAGTAAGGCTCACGGCTACGGCAACCCAGGGCACAAAGGGGCTCACGGCGAAGGCAAACAAAAGAACCACCAATGGCTACTATGCTTCCCTGACAAACACGAAAGGATAACTAAAGTAATTATAATTTTTGGGATGACAAACTTGATTCACCAATAACATTCAAGCCAATCAAGCTTAGCAAGAATGACCAAATCACACCCAACGACCTACAATAGGCCTCACGGGTAGGAATATGAACCAGAGCCAGCAAGACCACCTCCAAAGAACTTCTCGTGCAAGGGCTGAACAAAGCAAACACAACCCCCCAACTAGAGCCAAACCGAGTCCAACAGAGGCCAAACACGAGAGCTCTTAAAGCTAGGAAAAGAGCTTTAACACCTCAATAAAAGTCAAGACTCAAGTCTCCACAAAAATCAACATCCCATACTCCTGAAATGAAAACCGAGCACCAACAAAAGCCCAAAGCCGAGCCATTCAAGGCCCAAAACCGAGCCCAACAATATTAAAATCCAGACTCCCATAAAGCATTAAAGATCCAATCATTTCAAACCCAAAACCGTGACTCCAAATCAAGCCAAAATCGAGCCCTACCACATTAAAGATCTAGTCATTTCAAGCTCAAAACCAAGACTCCAAACCAAGCCAACACCGAGCTCAGCAGGAACTAAAACAAGACCCAAACGTTGATACAAATTCAAGTTTTAACAGAAATTAAAGTTTCAGCCACCTGTAGGTAAAACCGAGTCATCCAAAGCCAAGGAACAACCTGCATGTCTAAATATTCCAAGCATACAATGATTCCAACAGATTTTTTTTTTTGAGCAGGGGAGACGCCTCACGAGGAGCTAAACCAAGCCCTCAGAACAAGCTACAACACTTTCTAAATTAAATAGATTTTCTCATAGCATACATTTCAAGCTAGGGAAAGCCACAGGGAGCCAAAACCGAGCCCCCAAACATGCATAAAACAGTAAAATGCACTCTCTAACATTCATGAAAGGCCAAATAACCTCTCTAATATTTTATGCTAAATGAAAATAAGTGAAATACTTCTTAATACATATCCCAACATGCTTGCAAGAGGAGCTAAAATTATTTCTAAGCCACTTTTCAAGCTTCCTATTCACAATAATAGAACTATGTCACTGTTTTATCTCAAGCAAGTAGAGAGAAGGAGAACACTTATTTCATGCCATACTTACACCGTTCTAAGCGAGTAATAAAATCGAACTCCTGAAACATGCTCATATTTCTATCCTTCACATGCTTTTAGAGTGAATGCTTCGAAATATATGAAAGTAAAGAAAACTAGCATGCTGTATCATCCAATAGAGCCAAGCTCAAAGGCTCGGCAGAGAGGAAAACCGAAAGGAAACAGGGCACCGAAGAAGAGGGTGGAAGAAGGGATACCTCTTTAATGCCAATGTAAAAGCACTGCAACACAAGAATTCACCTCAAAGAAATGCTCTCACAAAAATTCCCTTTCCAATCTCCTCACAGCCAAAATTTTAACTCTCCTCTTAGGAAACTTTTTCTCAACAACAAAAAAAAAAATCAAAAGAAACTATGTTTATAGGCAGAGAAGAGAGGGGAAGAGACAGAAGGTCACCTCTTGAACCCACGACACTCGAATCGGGCCAAAGAAGAAAAGGACGTGCTCCCTGCTCACAGAAGGTGAAGCCACCGAAACATCTCGGACCGAGCGGCAAGCCCAGTAGCAGCGAGGGAAGCATCGGGAAGAAGAGAAGATTTTGTCATTCAAGTGTACCAGAGAACAAGCTTCCCAGAGTCAAACTACCAAGAAAAGGAAAACCACAGCCTAGGGAGACCGACACGTCTTTGGTAAGGAAGGCCGCGGGCAGAAGGATGTTAGACAAGGACGAACGGGGTCAACTTTCTCTCGCGTGGAGGAGGAGGAGCTCGGTTGGCTCGAGACCTAGAAAGGGAAATGCCAGACACGCGAACGGGAGAGGGAAGAGAGGCAGAGCTCGGGTGCGTGAGTTTAGGGATTTAGTGTTTAAAGAGGAAAGGGGGAAAATGGTTTTATATATATATATATATATATATTAAATTATATGCGATTTATTCACGCGCGGCTTCGTAACAAAATGAGTGTCCTCCTTAGGCAAAATCGACGCTCCGGACGTGTCGGTGTAGTCCGTTTTGTCATCCGGGGTCGCTCGGACGACGTCGTCGACAATCGGGTCAAAAAACGCGTTAAAATTCAAATTTCACAAAATTTTGACCCGCGATCGATCGCTTCAAAAGATTTATTCGAGCCTTCGACAGATAACAGTGCAAGTGATGTGAATCGTGGCGATCAGATGTATCGACTTTCCGAATTGCAAAATTTTGTGCGCGCGGGAGTGCGAATTGTGCAAAAAGTCACCCTAAGATTCAGGAAGGTCCTATAGGAATCCCTTTTGGGTTTCCTCATGTTGGTTTCATCCCTCTAAGTGCTAGAAATCGATACCACACACGCGAAACTTCAGAAGGGGACAGAAGTAGGTCGAACTTCTAAAATGAGGAAAGTCTCATTTCTAAGGTTCTAAGATAGTCAAAGGGAGATCTCTAAGGTTAGATCCTAAATCCTAAGAGGAGGACTAGACCTCACCAAAAATGAGGTCAACAATTGGCAGCAAAAGAAGTGGTAGAAGGAGAAAGATGGGGGACTAATGCAGAGGTAGGGAGTAGATCCTTGTGTTTTCCCTAACAACCCCATTTTATTTTCTATGTTCTTCTTTATCTCTTATTGTTAGTCATCACCTATGGGCTATGAAGGTGAGCATGAACCTAATTTGGTTGCCTTCATTATAACTAAAAGGAAATGTTTTCGATTTTTGAAAGAATCCTTGTACAATTTAGGGTAAAATTGAGTTTTTAAATTCTCCCTAAAATTTGAATTGACATTTTGCTCTTTTATTTTATTTTTAAAATTTTTCTAGGCTCTTGAAAATCTATGGATTATCCTATTGAACTCAATTAGAGCCTGAAATCATTTTCATATATTTGGAGACCAGTCTTTGAAACTTATGCTTCGTTTAAGAACGAGGCATGCCCCTGTTAAGTTGCACGGAACGTCAAAAATATTACTCCCACAGTTTGGTACATTCTTGTCTCCCTACAGTGCGTCGATCACAAAGGTGTTTCACAGCCATTTTAGAACGTGAGATCGAAGCGGCTTCGAAGCTACTGCCCCTGCATTTTGCCATTTGGAAAACAAAAATATCCAAAATAGCCACTGCTGCCTCTGCTGCTACCCTTTGCATCGGTTCGGAATAGCTTTGCTCCCTTCGTCTCAAGGATGAAGAGCCGCATCTGCTGCCACCCTTTCTCGTCAGTCAGAATCGCTTGGCTCCCTTTGTATCAAGGATGAAGGACGGAATTTCTTTTCTCCCTTTGTCTTGAAGATGAATGCCGGACAATTCAATTCCTATAATATCTCTGTTGATCCTCCGAAGGAACGCATACGACTAATATATGCTAATAATAATTATGTCTTCACGCAATACAAAAATATAGAAGTAGCAGTTGAATCTGAAATACTTAATTTGCAAATATGGAGATGAAATGAGTATTGACATAAGTCTCTCTGTAGTGCATCAACTGAATCGAAATCAGGCCTCCCAAATGTCTGTTATCTGTGCTTGGCTAGAACTGAAGGCAACAACTTGTGTCTTGAGGTGAATTACTCCTAGCTTTTCTAATAGATTGATACTGATGAAGTTGTATTTTGTTCGCTGGCTTGAGCTTTAGATGTGTGCTTCCTTACTATGGACAGCAAAAATTTCAGAACAGTTTTTCCCCTTGGGTACATTAAATTATGTTGTTGACCAGGCAAATTTTACTGTGGAAAACCTTAAAGAAGAGCTAGGCAGCTCTGATGCTTGCTGATCGATCTGAAGGAGAGGGATAAAAGAACGACGGGGGAAGAAGAGCAAAGGAGTCGCCGTACACATCTACTGCCGATCATCACGCCTTCTTTCTCGTTCACTCCATCAACATCGGCATTGTAGAAATGAAGTTGTTTGGTAGATTGTTGGGAAGGAAGGTGGAAGCTCCTGAATGGACATGCAATGGAGAGGGGAAGGGGTTAAAATTTTATTTTTAATTTTTAATGTGATTAAAATGGAGTTTAAACGCGAACAACAACTTCGTAGACAAACACAAATTTCTTCTTTTGGTCAAAAATTTTAAACAGCGCTTTTACATATTTAGCTTTTAAACCGACTTCCTTAAAAGCCAAAGCCTCCTCAAACAAACCCTTAAGTTGCTTGCGGATGTTATAATGTTATATCAATTTAGAATTCCTCCTTGGATGTGTTGTTTTATTCCTATATAGAGTACAAAAGGTTTTGGGATATTAGTCTGTTTGGCGAGAGATTTTTACTTGCGGATTCTGCACATACGGACAACCACTACGATACAGCGGAGGTCTTTTTACTTTTTTTTATTTTTTCACCTCCGTTAATCTTAGCCGCTGCCCTTAGGCGCGTAATCCACACGTAAAAATTTTTCCCGTTTGGCAGGAGGTAGGTTTCTTTTATTTTTGGAAATACGTTTTTTGTGCCTTATATTTTCTGTGAGTTGATTTATGTTCAGGCTTTTTGCTGCTTGAACAAATAAATGTTAATCCTTGAGGGAAGNTCATTTCAAACCCAAAACCGTGACTCCAAATCAAGCCAAAATCGAGCCCTACCACATTAAAGATCTAGTCATTTCAAGCTCAAAACCAAGACTCCAAACCAAGCCAACACCGAGCTCAGCAGGAACTAAAACAAGACCCAAACGTTGATACAAATTCAAGTTTTAACAGAAATTAAAGTTTCAGCCACCTGTAGGTAAAACCGAGTCATCCAAAGCCAAGGAACAACCTGCATGTCTAAATATTCCAAGCATACAATGATTCCAACAGATTTTTTTTTTTGAGCAGGGGAGACGCCTCACGAGGAGCTAAACCAAGCCCTCAGAACAAGCTACAACACTTTCTAAATTAAATAGATTTTCTCATAGCATACATTTCAAGCTAGGGAAAGCCACAGGGAGCCAAAACCGAGCCCCCAAACATGCATAAAACAGTAAAATGCACTCTCTAACATTCATGAAAGGCCAAATAACCTCTCTAATATTTTATGCTAAATGAAAATAAGTGAAATACTTCTTAATACATATCCCAACATGCTTGCAAGAGGAGCTAAAATTATTTCTAAGCCACTTTTCAAGCTTCCTATTCACAATAATAGAACTATGTCACTGTTTTATCTCAAGCAAGTAGAGAGAAGGAGAACACTTATTTCATGCCATACTTACACCGTTCTAAGCGAGTAATAAAATCGAACTCCTGAAACATGCTCATATTTCTATCCTTCACATGCTTTTAGAGTGAATGCTTCGAAATATATGAAAGTAAAGAAAACTAGCATGCTGTATCATCCAATAGAGCCAAGCTCAAAGGCTCGGCAGAGAGGAAAACCGAAAGGAAACAGGGCACCGAAGAAGAGGGTGGAAGAAGGGATACCTCTTTAATGCCAATGTAAAAGCACTGCAACACAAGAATTCACCTCAAAGAAATGCTCTCACAAAAATTCCCTTTCCAATCTCCTCACAGCCAAAATTTTAACTCTCCTCTTAGGAAACTTTTTCTCAACAACAAAAAAAAAAATCAAAAGAAACTATGTTTATAGGCAGAGAAGAGAGGGGAAGAGACAGAAGGTCACCTCTTGAACCCACGACACTCGAATCGGGCCAAAGAAGAAAAGGACGTGCTCCCTGCTCACAGAAGGTGAAGCCACCGAAACATCTCGGACCGAGCGGCAAGCCCAGTAGCAGCGAGGGAAGCATCGGGAAGAAGAGAAGATTTTGTCATTCAAGTGTACCAGAGAACAAGCTTCCCAGAGTCAAACTACCAAGAAAAGGAAAACCACAGCCTAGGGAGACCGACACGTCTTTGGTAAGGAAGGCCGCGGGCAGAAGGATGTTAGACAAGGACGAACGGGGTCAACTTTCTCTCGCGTGGAGGAGGAGGAGCTCGGTTGGCTCGAGACCTAGAAAGGGAAATGCCAGACACGCGAACGGGAGAGGGAAGAGAGGCAGAGCTCGGGTGCGTGAGTTTAGGGATTTAGTGTTTAAAGAGGAAAGGGGGAAAATGGTTTTATATATATATATATATATATATTAAATTATATGCGATTTATTCACGCGCGGCTTCGTAACAAAATGAGTGTCCTCCTTAGGCAAAATCGACGCTCCGGACGTGTCGGTGTAGTCCGTTTTGTCATCCGGGGTCGCTCGGACGACGTCGTCGACAATCGGGTCAAAAAACGCGTTAAAATTCAAATTTCACAAAATTTTGACCCGCGATCGATCGCTTCAAAAGATTTATTCGAGCCTTCGACAGATAACAGTGCAAGTGATGTGAATCGTGGCGATCAGATGTATCGACTTTCCGAATTGCAAAATTTTGTGCGCGCGGGAGTGCGAATTGTGCAAAAAGTCACCCTAAGATTCAGGAAGGTCCTATAGGAATCCCTTTTGGGTTTCCTCATGTTGGTTTCATCCCTCTAAGTGCTAGAAATCGATACCACACACGCGAAACTTCAGAAGGGGACAGAAGTAGGTCGAACTTCTAAAATGAGGAAAGTCTCATTTCTAAGGTTCTAAGATAGTCAAAGGGAGATCTCTAAGGTTAGATCCTAAATCCTAAGAGGAGGACTAGACCTCACCAAAAATGAGGTCAACAATTGGCAGCAAAAGAAGTGGTAGAAGGAGAAAGATGGGGGACTAATGCAGAGGTAGGGAGTAGATCCTTGTGTTTTCCCTAACAACCCCATTTTATTTTCTATGTTCTTCTTTATCTCTTATTGTTAGTCATCACCTATGGGCTATGAAGGTGAGCATGAACCTAATTTGGTTGCCTTCATTATAACTAAAAGGAAATGTTTTCGATTTTTGAAAGAATCCTTGTACAATTTAGGGTAAAATTGAGTTTTTAAATTCTCCCTAAAATTTGAATTGACATTTTGCTCTTTTATTTTATTTTTAAAATTTTTCTAGGCTCTTGAAAATCTATGGATTATCCTATTGAACTCAATTAGAGCCTGAAATCATTTTCATATATTTGGAGACCAGTCTTTGAAACTTATGCTTCGTTTAAGAACGAGGCATGCCCCTGTTAAGTTGCACGGAACGTCAAAAATATTACTCCCACAGTTTGGTACATTCTTGTCTCCCTACAGTGCGTCGATCACAAAGGTGTTTCACAGCCATTTTAGAACGTGAGATCGAAGCGGCTTCGAAGCTACTGCCCCTGCATTTTGCCATTTGGAAAACAAAAATATCCAAAATAGCCACTGCTGCCTCTGCTGCTACCCTTTGCATCGGTTCGGAATAGCTTTGCTCCCTTCGTCTCAAGGATGAAGAGCCGCATCTGCTGCCACCCTTTCTCGTCAGTCAGAATCGCTTGGCTCCCTTTGTATCAAGGATGAAGGACGGAATTTCTTTTCTCCCTTTGTCTTGAAGATGAATGCCGGACAATTCAATTCCTATAATATCTCTGTTGATCCTCCGAAGGAACGCATACGACTAATATATGCTAATAATAATTATGTCTTCACGCAATACAAAAATATAGAAGTAGCAGTTGAATCTGAAATACTTAATTTGCAAATATGGAGATGAAATGAGTATTGACATAAGTCTCTCTGTAGTGCATCAACTGAATCGAAATCAGGCCTCCCAAATGTCTGTTATCTGTGCTTGGCTAGAACTGAAGGCAACAACTTGTGTCTTGAGGTGAATTACTCCTAGCTTTTCTAATAGATTGATACTGATGAAGTTGTATTTTGTTCGCTGGCTTGAGCTTTAGATGTGTGCTTCCTTACTATGGACAGCAAAAATTTCAGAACAGTTTTTCCCCTTGGGTACATTAAATTATGTTGTTGACCAGGCAAATTTTACTGTGGAAAACCTTAAAGAAGAGCTAGGCAGCTCTGATGCTTGCTGATCGATCTGAAGGAGAGGGATAAAAGAACGACGGGGGAAGAAGAGCAAAGGAGTCGCCGTACACATCTACTGCCGATCATCACGCCTTCTTTCTCGTTCACTCCATCAACATCGGCATTGTAGAAATGAAGTTGTTTGGTAGATTGTTGGGAAGGAAGGTGGAAGCTCCTGAATGGACATGCAATGGAGAGGGGAAGGGGTTAAAATTTTATTTTTAATTTTTAATGTGATTAAAATGGAGTTTAAACGCGAACAACAACTTCGTAGACAAACACAAATTTCTTCTTTTGGTCAAAAATTTTAAACAGCGCTTTTACATATTTAGCTTTTAAACCGACTTCCTTAAAAGCCAAAGCCTCCTCAAACAAACCCTTAAGTTGCTTGCGGATGTTATAATGTTATATCAATTTAGAATTCCTCCTTGGATGTGTTGTTTTATTCCTATATAGAGTACAAAAGGTTTTGGGATATTAGTCTGTTTGGCGAGAGATTTTTACTTGCGGATTCTGCACATACGGACAACCACTACGATACAGCGGAGGTCTTTTTACTTTTTTTTATTTTTTCACCTCCGTTAATCTTAGCCGCTGCCCTTAGGCGCGTAATCCACACGTAAAAATTTTTCCCGTTTGGCAGGAGGTAGGTTTCTTTTATTTTTGGAAATACGTTTTTTGTGCCTTATATTTTCTGTGAGTTGATTTATGTTCAGGCTTTTTGCTGCTTGAACAAATAAATGTTAATCCTTGAGGGAAGTTGGTTTCAGAGAATTGGGAAAATGAGAAGTGTAACTTGAGCAAGATTGGCTAGGACTTTGATTGAATGAAAGCTTGATCTATTGTGATGTTTGAAGAAAGTGTTAATTACATGCATAGCACTCAAAACTTTGTTATTTACAAAATTAGCACCCAAGTCATTTGTTTGAACTATTGAACCCATGCATTTATGCCTGTAATGATCAAACCATTGGGATTTGGATAAAAATGTTAACTATGGATTAAGTTTTTATTATTTTGATATTTGGGTTAGAATTTGAAAAACAGATGAAAGAGGGTGCTAGGTTTGTAAATAACAAAGTTCTCAGTGCTATGTATAAAATAGTCCAGAGTATCTGCTATGAAGTATGAAACTTGATGGCATGGCCTACAGATTGAACTGCTTGAGAAAGTTTCATAGTAGTAGTTTTAGCAAATGCATCCAGCCTTTTCCTTTGAAGAGTATCTGTCCATCTTCAGTTCAGTAAGCCAATACACGTATGTCGAACCCTCCCGTGGACGCGAACCTGCTTTGTAATTCAGAAAGATATGGGATTTTGATAAATTTGTTCAAGTTAGTGATTTATTTTAGGGGCATTTACATAAATGGCACACAATTCTTGTGTATTTACATATTTCACGCCTAAACTTTCATTTTTATACACATACCGCTCAAATTTTAATATCACATAAAAAATGGCACTATTACTATTTTTTAAAAGTTAAATACACCTTTTATGCATAGGTTTAAAGCACCAAAGTCTCATGTATGTAAATATGTAAGTTTAAATATGAGATATGTAAATACATAAGAATTGTGTGCTTCATATGCAAATTTCCTTCTATTTTAATGCCTACTTTACAGGCATATTCAACCTCATGGTCTAGTTCTGTTATTTAAATGATGATTGTGAAAGCCACTGTTTCCCAGTGTACTCAGTGGGGTGCTTTTAATGAGTTATTTGATATCCATCTCTATCATTAGCCAGTAGCGTAATTGGATTCTTCCTTTCTTTTCCTTCTTTATTTCTAAAATTAATGTTGAACATTTATTTCATTTTTTTAAAAATAATTTTCTGTCAAATTTCTTCTTACTTTAGTCGACTCATTATAGCATGCTTTCTTTTTTTCCCCTTTCAGGATGATCATGTCGAAGCTTCTGAAGAA
>JXCR01127565.1:0-18357 GCA_002079205.1 Phalaenopsis hybrid cultivar
ATGGAGAGAGAGTGTGTGTGTGAGTGAGGGAGAGTGAGGAAGAGTATGTGTGAGAGAGAGAGAGGGCAATAAATGGAGTAAAATTAAATGAGAAGGAGAGAAAGGATAATAGATAGGGAGAGAGTATAGAAGAAAGGGAGAGAAATATAGAAATAAGGTGTGAGAGAGAGCTAGGAAGAGGGCGATAAGAGACGAGAGTGAAAGGCTATGGGTAATGAATAGGCCAAGTGGGGGAGGGAGGAAGGGAGAGATAAAGAGACGAGACTGCAAAAGAGAGATAGGGGGAGCGTGAGAGAGAGATAAATGGAGGGAAAGAGAGAATGAAAAAGAGAGGGAGAGAAAGAGAGAATGAGAAAGAGAGGGAGAGAAAGAGGGAGAATTAGAGGAAAGAGAAGAGTGAGCAGGAGGGGTAGAGTGAAAGTGCGGAGGGAGAGACCAATAAAGGTTTGAGTGAAGAAAGTGAGAGAAAAAGGAGGGAAATAATGAGAAGAAGGGAGATCGAGAGGGAGAGAAAGAGGGACGTGGGGTGGGAGTTTTTGAGGGTTAGAATGGGGAGATATATAGAGAGATAGAGAGTGAGAGAGAAAGAATATAGAGTGAGAGGGATAATAAGCTCTAAAATTTAAAACAATTCTTAAAATTCAAATATAATTCAATAAATCATGATATTTGGTCCAAATGGTTCTCTAATCTAAGTATACCTCTAGTAAAAATTTCAAAGAATTAGGCTTTGTCTTGGTCAAGTTATAGAATTTCCTTTTCAAAATCTTATTTTTGCATAAAAATAATTATGTAAATTAAATTAAATTTAAAAAATCACATTTTCTCCTCTGATGTCTTGATTGACCCATGAGTAAGGTAATATAAAAATTTCAATGTCATTTGAATTAAATTTGACAAATTATGAAGTGATAGAGCCTTAGGGGCAAAAGTGTAATTTTTGAAGTTTGGCCTTAATTAACATTATGCTTATTCAAAGAGAGAAAAGGTTAACCTCTAATTTTAACTAGCTCATTTGGATAATTGAAATCAAAAGGGAATTAATTGGTAGAAACCAATCTCACTTTTGTTAATTAAACAATAAAATTGTAATTTCCTAAAATTATTAGTTTGGAAGTTCATTAAATTAAATAACCTTAGATAAAGAGAGAAAATTAAAGAGGAAATTTGAGGGAGCGAGATAGGGAGAGAGAAATCGAGAGAAAATTAAAGAGAGAAGGAGTAAGAGTTAAATTGAAGATAGACAGAGAGAGTGGGAGAGAAATAGAAGGAGAAGAGAACGAGAAAAGNAGAAGTAGGGAAGGAGTGTTTGGCGGTTGGAATGAGGGAGAGATAGAGAAAGAGACAGAGACGAGGAGAGAGGGCATAAAAGAGAGAGATATGGTGAGCGAGAGAGAAAAAGTAAGTGACAGAGAGTGAGAGAGTCATAGAGAGTGAGAGAGAAGATAAGAGAGAGATAGAACAAGAGAGTGGTAAAATAAGAGGGAGGGAAGGAGAGTAAGATAACGAGATAAATGATGTGAAAGATGGAGAGATCATAGGGAGAGTAGCGATGGGAGGGAGAGGGAGATAGAGATAGGAAAGGAAATAAAGAGGGGGAAAAATGGAAGTAGGGAAGGAGTGTTTGGCGGTTGGAATGATGGAGAGATAGAGAAAGAGACAAAGAGTGGGAGAGAGGGCATAAAAGAGAGAGATATGGTGAGCGAGATAAAAANAGCTGATAGAGAGGATAAGAAAAAGGGCATAGGGAGGGAGCGTTTGAGGGTGTAATGAGGTGTAGATTGAGAAATAGATAGAGAGTGGGAGAGGGCGAGGAAGAGGATAGGGAGAGAGAGACAAAGAGAATGATAAAGAGTGAGAGAGAAATAAGATAGAGTGAGAGAGATGATAAGAAAGGGATAGAGTAAGAGAGGTAAAAGAGAGGGAGGGAGGGAAAGTAAAATAAAGAGAAAGGAATTGAAGGAGGGAGGGAGAGTGGGATAGAGAAAGTGGGATTGTGTGAGGACGGGAGGGAGGGTGAGATAAAGAAAAAAAGGAACTGGAGTAGGGAGGGAAAGTAAAGCGAGTAAGGGTGAGAGGGAGATGATTAATAAAGACAGAAGTAAGAGAGAGAGAGAGAGAGAGAGCAAGAGAGTGAAGGAGAGAATGTGAGAGAGATAAAATGAATAAGCAAGTGAGAGAAAAACTGAGATAAGGAGTTTGAGAGATGGAGAGAGAGATGAGAGGTATGGGGGAGAGATAAAGGGAGGGAAAAAAGAGAGAGAGATATGTAGAGAGGCAAGGCAGAGATGGGACACGAGAAAGGTTCAAATAGAGATAAAAAAGAGGTAGGTTTAGACAAAATGAAAGAGAGTGGGAGAGAGAGAGTGTGTGAGCTAGGGAGGGAGGAAGGGAGGGAGGGAGTGTGAGTGAGAGAAAGAGAGACGAAGAGAGGTATGAGGAGAGGTAGGTAGAGTGAGAATGGGAGAGTGGAAAAAATTGACGTAAGACAGAGAGAGAGAGATAGGTAGAGTTTGCAAGAGAGGGGTGTGGGAGAGATGAGAGAGAGAGCAAAAGAGCAACTAAGGGAGAGCGAGTGAGAGAGAGTGAGCAATGGAATTAGAGAAGGAGAGATAGAGAGGCAAGTGAAGGAGAAAGAAACTTGGAAATAGAGCTAGAAAGAGTAAGAAAAAGGAGAGAGAGAGAGAGAGAGTTAAAAAGAGAAGAAAGGAAAAGTGACAGAAAACTTATGAGAGATCATAGGGAGAGTAGAGAAGGGAGGGAGAGAGAAAAAGAGAGAGAAAAGGAGATAGGGAGGGGGAGAAAAAGGGATGTAAGGAGGGAACGTTTGAGGGTTGGAATGAGGGAGAGATAGAGAAAGAGATAGAGAGTGGGAGAGAAGGCATGAAGTTGAGAGAGAGTAAAAAGTGAGTGACAAAGAGTGTAAGAGTCATAGACAGTGAGAAAAATGATAAGAGAGAGATGGAGCAAGAGAGAGGTAAAAAGAGAGGAAGGGAGGGAGAGTGAGATAAAGAGATAAAGGATGTGAAGGAGGGAGGGAGAGTGAGATAGAGAGAGAGTAGGAGTGAGGGAGGGAGGGAAGGAGTTAGAGAAGATAGATATGCTAGAGAAAGAGAGAGGGAAAGAGGAAGAGTGAGAGAGAGATAGAGGGAGGGAAAGAGGGAAAGAGAACAAGAGGGTGAGAAGGAGAGAGAGTTAGAGAACAGAGAGAGTGAGAGAGATTGAGCGAGAGCAAGAGAGATAAAGAGAGAAAAAGTGGAAGGGAGAGAGAGAATGGTTTGAAGAAGATAAAGAGAGTAGGGAAAGGAGGGAGAGGGAAATAAAAATAGGAAAAAAGATAAGAAGGGGAGAAAGAGGGACGTAGGTAGGGAGTTTTCGAGGGTTGGAATGAAAGAGAGATAGGGAGTGGAAAAGAGAGAAAGCGAGTGTGAGAGAAAGTAAATAGAGTAAAAGTGATAATAAGAGGGAGAGAATGATAGAGAGAAAGAGAAAGCAAGAGAGGTAAATAGTGAGGGAGGGAAGGAGAGTGAGACACAGAGAGGAAGTGAGGGAGGGGGAGGGGAAGAGAGAGGAGAGAGCAAGAGAGAGAGGACTGGTAGAGAGAAGATTAAGAGGGAGATTATAAAAGAGGAGAGAAAGTGAGAATAATAGAGTGCTCAAACTAGTGAGAGAGACATAAAAAGAGAGGTGGAGATATGAAGGGAGAGAGATAGAGTGAGGGAGAAAATGGAGAGGAGAGATGAGGATAGAGTGAGGGATAGCGAGAATAAAATAAGTATGGAGAGAGAGAAAAGAGAGGGTGCGTCAAAGGGAGATAAAGAGAGTTGGGGAGAGAGAGAGTGACCAAGAGAGATTGAGGGAGGGGGAGAGAGAAATATGGAGATGGAGAGAGAGTGTGTGTGTGAGTGAGGGAGAGTGAGGAAGAGTATGTGTGAGAGAGAGAGAGGGCAATAAATGGAGTAAAATTAAATGAGAAGGAGAGAAAGGATAATAGATAGGGAGAGAGTATAGAAGAAAGGGAGAGAAATATAGAAATAAGGTGTGAGAGAGAGCTAGGAAGAGGGCGATAAGAGACGAGAGTGAAAGGCTATGGGTAATGAATAGGCCAAGTGGGGGAGGGAGGAAGGGAGAGATAAAGAGACGAGACTGCAAAAGAGAGATAGGGGGAGCGTGAGAGAGAGATAAATGGAGGGAAAGAGAGAATGAAAAAGAGAGGGAGAGAAAGAGAGAATGAGAAAGAGAGGGAGAGAAAGAGGGAGAATTAGAGGAAAGAGAAGAGTGAGCAGGAGGGGTAGAGTGAAAGTGCGGAGGGAGAGACCAATAAAGGTTTGAGTGAAGAAAGTGAGAGAAAAAGGAGGGAAATAATGAGAAGAAGGGAGATCGAGAGGGAGAGAAAGAGGGACGTGGGGTGGGAGTTTTTGAGGGTTAGAATGGGGAGATATATAGAGAGATAGAGAGTGAGAGAGAAAGAATATAGAGTGAGAGGGATAATAAGCTCTAAAATTTAAAACAATTCTTAAAATTCAAATATAATTCAATAAATCATGATATTTGGTCCAAATGGTTCTCTAATCTAAGTATACCTCTAGTAAAAATTTCAAAGAATTAGGCTTTGTCTTGGTCAAGTTATAGAATTTCCTTTTCAAAATCTTATTTTTGCATAAAAATAATTATGTAAATTAAATTAAATTTAAAAAATCACATTTTCTCCTCTGATGTCTTGATTGACCCATGAGTAAGGTAATATAAAAATTTCAATGTCATTTGAATTAAATTTGACAAATTATGAAGTGATAGAGCCTTAGGGGCAAAAGTGTAATTTTGGAAGTTTAGCCTTAATTAACATTTAGGCTTAATTCAAAGAGAGAAAAGGTTAACCTCTAATTTTAACTAGCTCATTTGGATAATTGAAATCAAAAGGGAATTAATTGGTAGAAACCAATCTCACTTTTGTTAATTAAACAATAAAATTGTAATTTCCTAAAATTATTAGTTTGGAAGTTCATTAAATTAAATAACCTTAGATAAAGAGAGAAAATTAAAGAGGAAATTTGAGGGAGCGAGATAGGGAGAGAGAAATCGAGAGAAAATTAAAGAGAGAAGGAGTAAGAGTTAAATTGAAGATAGACAGAGAGAGTGGGAGAGAAATAGAAGGAGAAGAGAACGAGAAAAGATAGAGCAAGAAAGACAGCAAATGTGTGAAAGATAAGAAGAGAGAGGGAGAGATGGGGGAAGGAGGGAGAAGCGGAGTGAGATGTGCGAGAGAAAGTGAGAAAAAAATGAGAGTAGATGAGGGTAGATTGAAGAGAGAGTGACTAAACTAGAGGGAAAATCTTGAGAAATAGAAGAGATCAATTTAAGGGGAAATAAGGATAGAACATAGAGTGGGACAGAGATTGAGAGAGGGAATGGGTGAAAAGAGAGAGACAGAGGGAGTGAGTGAGATGATTAATAAGGGATAGAACGAGAGCGAGAGTGGGAGGGGGACATGGAGTGTAAGAGAGAAATAGAGAGAAAATAGAGAGAGTGAACATAGAGCATGAGTGATTCAGTGAACAAGAAAAAGGGAAGGAGAGTAATAAAATGAGTTGAGATAGGAAGAGGACATAGGAAGGGAGTGTTTTGCAATTGGATAAGAACTGAGAGAGAGCAAGCGAAAGAGAGATAGCAAGTGAGAGAGTGAAAGAGTGATAGAGACTGAGAGAGAAAGTAGATAGAGTAAGAGAGATAATGAAAGAGAGGGAGAATGAGATACAGATAGAGCAGGAGAAAGAGGTAAATATAGAGGGAGAGGAGAGTGAGACATAAAGGGGGTTGGGGAGGGAGGGAGGGGAAGAGAGCGAGAGTGGGAGGGGGATATAGAGTGTAAGAGAGAAATAGAGAGAAAATAGAGAGAGTGAACATAGAGCATGAGTGATTCAGTGAACAAGAAAAAGGGATGGAGAGTAATAAAATGAGTTGAGATAGGAAGAGGACATAGGAAGGGAGTGTTTTGCAGTTGGATAAGAACTGAGAGAGAGCAAGCGAAAGAGAGATAGCAAATGAGAGAGTGAAAGAGTGATAGAGACTGAGAGAGAAAGTAGATAGAGTAAGAGAGATAATAAAAGAGAGGGAGAATAAGATACAGATAGAGCAGGAGAAAGAGGTAAATATAGAGGGAGAGGAGAGTGAGACATAAAGGGGGTTGGGGAGGGAGGGAGGGAGGGAGGGGAAGAGAGTTGAGGGTGTAAGAGCAAACATGAGAAAGAGGACTAATAGAAAGAAAAGTAAGAGAGATTCTAAGAGAGAAGGAGAGGGAGGGAGGTGGAAAGAAGAAGCGAGAGAGATAGAGTGAGCAAGAAAAAGGGGGAAAAATATAGAGAGTGGTAGGGGGAGATGAAGAGAGAGAGAGAGGGGTAGAGAGAATAAGATAAGTATGGAGTGAGAGAGATAGAGAGGGAGCATTAGAGAGGGAGAAAGAGAATGTGGGGAGAGAGAGTGTGCAAGAGAGTTGAGGGAGGGAGAGAGTATGTGTGTGAGCTAGGGGGAGAGCAAGAGAGATAAAAAAAATAGAGGGAGAGAGAGTGTGTGTGTGAGTGAGGGAGAAAGAGGTACGGAGTGGCTAGGAAGGGAGAGAGATGGGTATAGATTGCGAGAGAGGGGTCTGAGAGAAGAGAGAGAGCGAGAGAAAGTGAGGGATATTAAGAGAGAGAGCAAGAAATGGAGTAAAAGTCAAGCTAAAAGAAAGAAAAGATAAGAGAGAGGGAGACAGATATAACAATAAGGTGAGAGAGAGAAAGCTAGGAAGAGGATGAGAGGAAGAGGGAGAGGGCGAGGGATAAAGAGAGTGGGGAGGGTGGTAGCGAGAGATAGAGAGACGAGACTAAGAGAGAGGGATAGAGGGAGAGCGAGAGAGTGATAAAGAGAGAAAAGTGAGAGAATGAGAAAGAGGGGGAGAGAATGAGAGTGATAGAAAGAAAAGATAATGTAGAGAGTAGGAGAGGTGGAGTGAAAGAGACGGTAGGAGAGACAATGAATGGTGTGAGTGAAGAAAGAGAGAGAAGATAGAGAGAGTAGAGGGGAGAATAATAAGGAAAATGGAGAGAGGAAGGGAGATGGAGAAGGAGAGAAAGAGGGACATGGAGAGGGAGTTTTTGAGAGTTGGAATGGTTAAAGATATTAAGAGATAGAGAGTGTGAGAGAGAAAGAAGATAGAGTGAGATAGAGAGAGAGAAAGAGAGTGATGGAGAGGGACAAGGGAGAGGGAGAAGGTGAGAGAGAGAGTAAAGGGAGAAAATAGATTCAAAAAATGAGAGAGAAAAAGAGCGAGAAGAGAAAGAGAGAGAGCAAGAGGGTGGGAAAGAGAGGCATGAGAGAGAGAGAGATTGAGTACAAAAGATATATAGAGAGTTACCCAAGAGTGATGGGGAGAGGATGAGACCAAGGTGGAGAGAGAGAGTGAGAGAGAGAGAGGGGGAGACAGAGAGAGAGGTAGAAAGACTGACAAAGTGAGATAAAGAGAGAGAAAGAGAGCGAGCCAAATAAAAAAAGAGAGAACAGAGAGAACAAAGATAGGGAGAGAGGGAAGGAGGGAAAAGGGGATGGAGAGAGAGAGAGTGAAAAAGATAAAGATAGAGTGAGAAATAAGGGAGGGAGAGGAGGAGAAAGGACTACAGTGATGAAGTTTGAAAGAAATAAAAGAAGGGTAGGAGAGAGAGAAAGAGAGTGAGAGAGAGAAGTGGAGAGAAACTAAGTGAAAAAGGAAGTAAGAAAGATAGAGAGAGCAAGAGAGGAGAATAAGATAGAAAGGAACGGCGAGGTAGCTGGAGAGAAATATAGAGTGAAGAAATAATGAGAGGATTGAGTTTGTGAGAAATATAGACTAAGGGAAGAAATGAGAGGGATTAAAGAGATAGCAAGAGCTAGCAGAAATGAGAGAGTGTAAGATAGAAATGGAGAGAAGACAGACCGTGGGAAGCTAGAGCAATAGAGATGAGTGAAAGATAAAGAGGGGAAAACAGTGAAGTGAGTGAGTTAGAGAGAGAGGGAGAGAAGGAGATTGCGAGGGACATAGGGAGAGAGAGGGAGGTGGGGAGTGGGATTGAGTGAGAAGGTAGAGAGAGAACTAGGAAGTTGTGGAATTAAGAGAGTGTGGTAGAGAGAGGCAGTGCGAGATAGAGGGAGAGAAAGAGTGAGAGGCGTGAAGTAGAAGAGATAGAACCTTAGAAAAGAGAGTAAAAGAGAAAATAAGATAGAGGGAGCAGGTAGTAAGAAAGAGAGAAAGATGGAGGGAAAATAATAAAGAAGAGTGGAAGATGAATTAAGGGAGAGATAGACGAGAGAGTGAGAGAGAAAGAGCATGATTGAAACATAGAGTAAGATGGAGAGTAAGAAGGGGAGCTAAGGAGAATGAGAGGGAGTGGGTGACAAGGAGAGAGAAGAGTGAGGTACATTGAGGAGACCTAGAGAGCAAGAATTAATTAGTAAGAAAGATAGAAGGAGGAAAGTGAGAATGATAGTGGGAGAGTGAGAGAGAGTGAATGAGAGAAATAGAAAGACTATGAGAGAGAAGAGGATATAAGATATGGAAGGATTGAGAGGGATGAGAGAGAAATAAAGAGATTAGGAGATAGGGAAGGAAAGAGAAAGTGTGAAAAAGGGAGAGAGAGAGAGGAGGCTATGGTGCAAGATAGATATATATATATACATAGAAGGGGAGAATTAGAACAAAACTAAGAACAAAGTTAGAGATAGGGTGAGGGAGTAAAAGTGAAAGCAAGGGAGAGGGAGAGGGGAGAAGTATGAGAGAGTGGGAAACTATAAGGAAGAAATGTTGGGGATTGAGAGAGATAAAAGAGGGAAAGTGAGATAGAGATTGTTGTTGAGGGAGAGGTAAGAGAAAGAGTGAGGTAAGAGAGAGAAGAGAGAATGACAAAAGACAGAGTAAGAAGGAGAAAAGAGAGCGAGAGATAGTGACCCTCATAATGAGATAAAGAGGGATTGACTAGAGAGTGTTAAGGAGAGTAAGTGAGGGATATAATGAGATAGTGAGACAGAGGAAGGTAGCAAGATAGATTGAACTAAGAGGAATTGAGATAGGGAAAGAAAAAGTGAAAGAGGGAGAGGGAGAGAGAAAAAAGAGTGAGGGAAAATAAATCAAGAGAGAATGAGTGAGAGGGAGAGAATGAAAGAGAGAAGGAGAATAAATGAGAGAGAAGCATAGAGTGGGAGGGAGAGAAGGTGAAAAAGAGGGAGGAGAGAGAGTGAGAAACATAGAGATCGAGGGAGAGAAGCGAGAGAGAGAAGGAGAGGGAGAAGGGGATAGAGGTAGAGAAAGAGTAAATAAGGAGAAAGAAGAAATACAGATAGAAAAGAGAGCAAGTGAAAATTTGAGAAAGAGAATCGTAATGACAGTTATAATAGGGAGTGAGATAGAGAGAGCGAGAGAAAAATGTAGAGGGAATAGAGAGTGAGGGAAGAGGGAGCAAAAGAAAGAATGGCAAAGGGAGAAAGAGCAAGAGGATCATAGTAGGGGAAGAGGCAGAGATAGCCAGAGAGAGGGAGAGAGAGAAAGTGAGCTCATAAGAGAGAGAGAAAGAACATGCAAGGGTGTGAGATGGAGAGCAAGTGATAGATAGAGCGATGGAGAGAGAAAAAAGTTATGTGTAGTAGAGAGTGTGAGCAAGAGAGAGAGAAAGAGAGGTAAGGAAAGGGAGAGACCAGGATGGATAGATAGAGAAAAGTTTGATATTATATGTGTGTGTGAGAGAGAGTATGACAGAGTGTGTGTGAGAGAAGACGGAACAAAATAGAAGAGTGAGACATAGAAGAAGTAAGAGATAGAGAGCGCAAAAGAAGGGAGTGGGAGTGAGAGAGAAGGAGGGGAAGAGAGTGAGAGAGAGAAAATAAAATAGAGGGGGAGGGGAGAAAGATGGGGAACAACAGGGAAGCAAGAAATAAAGCAATAAAGAGGGAGAGATAATATGATGAGTGAAAGAGGGTTAAGTAAAATAGAAGAATGTGTGTTGAAGAGAGAGAGAGTGTGTGCGGGATATTTCAAGAATAAGATAGCTTGAGAGAGTTAGAGTGAGAGAGAGGGATATATTTTGAGAGAATAAGAGAAAGAGAAAAGGAGAGAAAGAGAAGAGCGAGAGAAAGAGCGACAGAAGGAGGCACGGAGAGTGATAATGAGAGATTGAGAGAGATAAATGTGAGAGTGAGAGGAGAAAGAGAAGAGAGAAAGAGAGGGAGGCAAAAACATATGGAATGAGATAAGGAGAGAGAGGCTGATAAATAGGAACAGAAAGAACAGGATGGATGGATATACAAAAATGAGAGCTGTGAAAAAGAAGAGAGAGGAGGAGAGAGAAAGAGAGATAGAGGGAGAAATAATAAGTGTAAGACAAAGGGAGAGAGATTGAGATAAAGAGAAAGAGAGGGAAGACAGTGTGAGAAAGAGAGAAGAAAGGGTGTGTGAGATAGAGGGAGTGATTATGAGAGAGAGAGGGAGATGGATATATAGGGATGAGGCAAGAAAGAGAGAGAGAAGAGTGAAAGAAGAGGGGAAAAAAGAAAAAGGAAGTAAGATAAATGTAGAGGGGGGAAGAGAGATAGTAAGAGGTGGAGTGGGAGTCAGAGAGAGTTAGGCGAAGAGCGACTGGTTGGAGAGAATAAGAGAGAGAGACAGAAAGGAGGTAGACAGAGTGTGTGAGAGATGAATAAGGTAGAGATAGTTGGAGAGAGGGGAGGGATAGATTGAGATAGGGAGCAAGAGAAAACTATAGAGGGAATAGGGAGTGAGGGAAGAGAGAGCAAGAGAGAGAATGATAGAGTGAGAAATAGATAGAGAGGGAGGAAAATAATAAGTCTGATTAAAAAAGAAAGAATGGAAGCAAAAGTGAGAGATAAAGAGATGGAGAGAGTTAGAGAAAAGGAGAGAGTGAGGGGGAGAGAAGGAGAAGAGGCGAGGGAGGGAGAATAGAGAAAGAGGGAGGAGAGGGAGAGGGATGTTTTGAAATAAAAAATATAACAGAGGAGGGAGAGAGAGCATGAGAGAGAGAAAGAAAAAGAAGGAAGATAGAAAAAAGATCAAGAGAGATGGATAAAGAGGGGGGTAGAGGGTGAGAGGGATGGAGGGAAAGAAAGAAAAAAGATAGTGAGAAAGGTTAGACAAAGTGATGGAAATAGATAGAAAGAGATATATGGAGGGATAGAGAGTGAGAAATTGATAGACAGAGGTGGCATAGTGGGAGAGAGTGGAGAGAAAATGAGAGATGTGAAAGAGATGGAGAGAGTAGAGATAGGTAGATAGTGGGTGAGAAAGAGAGTACAAGCGAATGTGGGAGNAAGAGTGAGGGAAAATAAATCAAGAGAGAATGAGTGAGAGGGAGAGAATGAAAGAGAGAAGGAGAATAAATGAGAGAGAAGCATAGAGTGGGAGGGAGAGAAGGTGAAAAAGAGGGAGGAGAGAGAGTGAGAAACATAGAGATCGAGGGAGAGAAGCGAGAGAGAGAAGGAGAGGGAGAAGGGGATAGAGGTAGAGAAAGAGTAAATAAGGAGAAAGAAGAAATACAGATAGAAAAGAGAGCAAGTGAAAATTTGAGAAAGAGAATCGTAATGACAGTTATAATAGGGAGTGAGATAGAGAGAGCGAGAGAAAAATGTAGAGGGAATAGAGAGTGAGGGAAGAGGGAGCAAAAGAAAGAATGGCAAAGGGAGAAAGAGCAAGAGGATCATAGTAGGGGAAGAGGCAGAGATAGCCAGAGAGAGGGAGAGAGAGAAAGTGAGCTCATAAGAGAGAGAGAAAGAACATGCAAGGGTGTGAGATGGAGAGCAAGTGATAGATAGAGCGATGGAGAGAGAAAAAAGTTATGTGTAGTAGAGAGTGTGAGCAAGAGAGAGAGAAAGAGAGGTAAGGAAAGGGAGAGACCAGGATGGATAGATAGAGAAAAGTTTGATATTATATGTGTGTGTGAGAGAGAGTATGACAGAGTGTGTGTGAGAGAAGACGGAACAAAATAGAAGAGTGAGACATAGAAGAAGTAAGAGATAGAGAGCGCAAAAGAAGGGAGTGGGAGTGAGAGAGAAGGAGGGGAAGAGAGTGAGAGAGAGAAAATAAAATAGAGGGGGAGGGGAGAAAGATGGGGAACAACAGGGAAGCAAGAAATAAAGCAATAAAGAGGGAGAGATAATATGATGAGTGAAAGAGGGTTAAGTAAAATAGAAGAATGTGTGTTGAAGAGAGAGAGAGTGTGTGCGGGATATTTCAAGAATAAGATAGCTTGAGAGAGTTAGAGTGAGAGAGAGGGATATATTTTGAGAGAATAAGAGAAAGAGAAAAGGAGAGAAAGAGAAGAGCGAGAGAAAGAGCGACAGAAGGAGGCACGGAGAGTGATAATGAGAGATTGAGAGAGATAAATGTGAGAGTGAGAGGAGAAAGAGAAGAGAGAAAGAGAGGGAGGCAAAAACATATGGAATGAGATAAGGAGNATATAATCTTCTTCATGGTGGCAGCTGCTCCCCTAGTCTTCAATGGTGATTTATTGCTTCTCCCTACTTTATTTGACTGTGTTTTTGGCCTTCCTCATCTTTTGTCTGTTTCCATTTAGTGTTGCACTGGTTTGGAGGAAGTTTGTTTGTTGTTGTTATTTACTGTAAGTGGATATTCTAAATCTGGGTAATCAGGATCCTTTTCTTTTTCTATATCCACTTTCTATTTTTCAGTTTTCATTTCTTTCTGCACTATTGTTTCCAATTCTCTTCCAGCTGGAAGCTTTCACTACGGTCTCTATGTGTTAGCTGTTGCTACTCTCAATGGCTTCCCCTACCCCCATTGATTTAGAAACTAACATCCAATGGCCCAAAGCCACCTTTGCTGATGTGGTGGGTAAGGGTTTTGAAACTTTGCAAAATGTTGAGAACCTTTTCTTCCCTCAAGCTGATCATGATGCTTCTTTTGGAAAAGGAGATTGTCCCTTTGTGAGATATTTATGTAGAAAAGGAGGAAAAGTGGTTGTTGTTTTCTCTGACCATGAAATTTGCTCTTTGGCTGAGGCTCTTGAAAATTTACCCTGGTGGGAATATTTCAATTCAGCCATCCAAAAATGGATGAAATTAGAAAATTTGTTGATGATTTGAAATTAGTTGGTTCTTCAAAGGTTGGATTGATGGATGGAAGGCATATAATGATTCAATTAGCAAAGGAAGAGGATTATGCAAGGCTCTTTGCTAAACAAGTTCTATTTTTGGATGGTATTTCTATGAAACTGCTTAAATGGACTATTGATTTTGATCCCTCAAAGGAACCCCCAATAGGTTCCATCCGGCTCAAACTTCCTGGGCTGAAGTTGCACCTCTTCAACCACCAAGTATTGTTTACTATTGGCACTGCCCTCAGAAGACCAATGAAGCTTGATGCTCCTACATTTAACCTCTCAAGACCTTCTGTGGCTAGAATCCCGGTGGAAAGGGATACCACTTAACCTGAAATAGATGAAATATGGTTGGGCACTGCTAGCAATGCCTATTGGCAGAAAATTGTTATGGAGCAAAGGCCTTATTATTTCCATAATTGCAAGATGTTTGGGCATACTTACAACAGATGTTTTAGACTGCATCCTAAGAAAAAGAATTCAGTCTCTGGACACACTCCTATCCCTACCCAACAATTTACTTCACTACATATTGACCTTGCATCTCCCACCACAATCTTGGCTCAAAACCTTGACAATAATCCCAAACCACCTTTAAATTTCCCAACACTTGATAATGTAGATTGCCCACCCATGGTAGAAATCCAATCTGAGGCCCCCCTTGAAGGAACTCCTAAAAATTCGCCTTCCCCCTTGCCCCTTCCCAGCCCAAGGCTCTCAATCTTCAAGCTCATTCAAACTTCTTAACCCTTAATCCCAAATTTGTTGTAGCTTTTCCTGTTGAAGGTTCTTTTGAACCTTCCACTAACATGATCCCTTTGCTCCCCTTACCCCTATTGATGTTCCCACATCTCCATGTAAAGCACCTGTTGGAATGATTTCTAAATTGGGATCAGCTGATATGCCCAAGTCTTAATTTTGACTCCTTCTAACAGGGACCACACTGATCTTCCTGTACTTCAGTCACTTACTATCAATGCCTTGGAAGATAATGTGGTCCAACAGTTGAATTTAGACCTGGAGGAAGAATGGCAGATCCATCAGTCCAAAAAGAAAAAGAAGTTGTTGCAAGAGCTGAAGCAAAATGCTGCTACCTCTTGGGAACATTTGTCCAAAAGTTTGGAATATCTTCCTAAAACAAGGAGGAGAGGAAAAATGGTCAATGATTAACCTCCTTTGCAAGAATGTTAGGGGATTGGCACATCCTAGGTCCCTTAGCAGATTACTACACTTAAATAGGATGCACAAATTATGGTACACCAATATAAAATCATTAAAAAATTCCCTACCTTTCAATTTTCGCTTAATTGCAATAATAAGATTTGGCTTCTCTATAGAAAAGAAGTCACTTGGCATATTATCTTAGACCACCCTTAGTTTCTGCATTTATCACTGTCTTTGGTAGGCCATTTTGCTCATGCAAATTTTGTTTATGCCACAAGTTCTTCTGTTGAGAGGGTAGAACTTTGGAAGGACTTCTTAATCTGAGCCTAAATATCTCCTCAAACTGGCTGGTTTGTGGGGACTTCAACTGCATGACTTCTCTTGATGAAAAAGTAGGAGGTAGACCTCCTGATATAAATAAAATGAGCTTTTTCTTGGATAATATGCATATGGCTAGACTTTATGATTTGGATTTCATTGGCCACAGATTCACTTGGAGAAGAGGTAATGTTTGGGAAAGAATAGACAGAGCTCTTGCTAATGATCTCTGGCTAAATGACTTTTTGCACACAACTGTCTCCCATTTATCCATGACTGGTTCTGATCACATACCCCATCTAATTTCCATTAACGGCTCCATCAACTCCACCAAATCAAATTTTAGATATTTAAATGTCTGGTCATCTCATCTTGATTTTATGAATGAAGTTATTTCTGTTTGGGCCAGCTATCATAATGACAACCCTTGGGTGAAATTATGGATTTTGCATAAGAAACTTGCTACTAAACTTAAGTCTTGGAACTGGCAGACTTTTGGCAATTTGAATACTAAGGTGGTGGAAGCTGAGGCCATTGTAAATGATTTCGAATCCAAGCTTAGTCAAAATCCTAATTTAGAAATTGACCTTTATAATGCAAATGAAGGCTTACTTAATGTTATCTATTTGCAGGAACAACTTCTTCACCAGAAAGCTGCACAAAATCATTTTTGTGTGGGGGACGGAAACTCTAGGTATTATCATGCAATTATAAATCATAAGAGGAAATGTAATGAGATTCATAAGATAAAAAATTCCCAAGGAGACTGGCTAAACACTTTCCAAGCTATTGCTGATAATGTTGTTGAACATTTCCAAAAGCTTTTCACAAAGAGTGAGGTGGCCAGGACTAAAGTTAATGGTAATCTATTTGACCATTGCAGACATTACACCTCTTCCATCAAACTTGTTGATATTCCTTCTGAAGAGGAGATCAAGATAGCCTTGAATTCAATTGATAGCAATAAAACTGCAGGTCCTGATGGTTTTTCAGCTGATTTCTACAAAATTGCCTCGAATGTCATCAAAAGAGAGGTTATTGATGTTGTGCAAGCCTTTTTCACTGGACAAGATCCCATTAAATACTTCACTTCTTCCACTATTGCACTCATACCCAAAGAGACTGTTTGCAAAAGATGGGATCATTTCAGAGCCATAAGTCTCACCAGTGTGATATCCAAGATCATTAGCAAGGTTCTGGTGGCCAAAATTCAACCCCACCTGAATAGGATCATCAACAACAATCAAACTACCTTCATCATAGGAAGAAGCATTTTGGACAATGTTGTTTTAGCCCAGGAATTATACCAAGACCTGGATAAAAGCTGCAGGGGGGAAATCTGATCTACAAATTGGATATTTGCAAAGCTTATGAAGCCATTCACTGGGATTTTATTGAGGAGGTTCAACATGCTTGAGATTTTAATATGGACTTCATAATCTTAATCAGGAGATGGCTGAACAACAATGCTCACTCAATTATCATCAATGGAAAGACTCATGGTTTCTTTACAGCCACTAAGGGAATCAAACAAGGTGAGTTTCTCTCACCCACTATTTTTATTCTATTGTTTGACTACCTTTCTCTTATTCTCAACCAAATTCCAAATGTATCCTCTCACAACCTTTTCAAGCGTAGCTCAAACATTGCCATCAGCCATCTATCATATGTACATGAAGTCATTCTTTTCTCAAAGGCTACTAAACCTACAGCTAGGAAAATCCAAAAACTTCTCAATGAGTTTTTGTTGTGCTCTGGACCGCAGCTGAACAAACATAAATGTTGTATTTATTTCAGCAAAGGTGTTAAACAACCTTTCAGACAATGGGTTTCTGATTATACTGGCTTTCAAACTCCTCACTCTCATCTGAAATATTTGGGGGTTCATTTGCTGAAGGGTAGGACCAGACAAATTCAATTTGATGAGGTGGTTACTAAGATCCAATCTAATCTCACAAATTGGACTAATTCATTCTTTCTAATGGAGGAAGGATTACCCTCCTAAAACATGTCCTGTCAGCTTTCCCCTCTTACATCCTTCAAATGGCAACTATGAAAAAATGCACTCAGCAGCTACTTGAGAAAACTTTCAACAAATTTCTTTAGTTTGGTCAAAGAACTCAAAAACATTGGACCAATTAGAACACTATTTGCAAACCAATTCATAATGGGGGTCTGGGGTTCAGAAGTTTCAAGCATCCACATCCGATCAATTTCTACAAGTTGTAGATTCATTTTAGAGCTCAAGAGTCCCTTTGGGCTATTTTTCTCAAAGGCAAGTATTGTAGAGGTTCACATCCCTCTCTTGCTACATCTAAACTGGGAGACTCCAGAATCTGGTCCCAAATGATCAAAAGTAAAGATAAAGCTGAGGATTATTTTATATGGGATCTTGGAGAGGGGAATTTAAACTTTTGGCTTGATAACTGGATGGGGGATGGGAAGCTCTCAGATAAGATTTTTGTTCCCTTTCCAACTTCTACCAAAGTATCAGAATGCTGGAATGAAGATCAGTGGAATCTCACTACATTAAACAACATACTGGATAACTCTAACATTCACAAGATTAATAGTATTCCTGTGGACACTTCTAAGAAAGAAAAAATTATTTCCAAGCAAGGTGTTTTCCAATCTACTACTGCTTATATATATTCACAACAATCACATGGGGTGAGCATTCTCTGGGGGAAACCTATTTGGAATAAGTTCATCTCCCCCACAATGTCTTTCTTCTATTGGAGAATCTTCTCCAAATGCCTCCCAACTGATGATATTCTGAAATCGAAGGGTTTGAGAGGCCCTTCCTGCTATATTCTTTGTAAAAGGCAGAAGGAAACTACATATCATCTTTTTTTTCAATTCCAGTTTGTCCAACAAGTCTGGTCTATTGTTGTTAGAAATTTGAAAGTCCAAACTATCAATCTTACTTGGCAGAAATTCCTTTATTGCTGGAAAGAGTGGATTCAATTAAAATTTTTTGTGATCCCTTGTGTGGTGGCTTGGTTCTCTTAGATGGCTAGAAATTAGGCCAAATTTGAGGAACATCTACCGCTTCCCTCTAAGGTGGCAGCTAACTATTTAGCATTTCTGAAAAAAATTACTCACTGGAAGGCCTTTCCTGATCTTCGTATGACTAACTTTTTGGCTAGTCAACCTATTTTGGAGCACCCCCTAGTGTACTGGCTCAAAGCTCCTTCTGGTTCGCTAAAACCTAACACTGATGGCAGTTTTTATAGATCCACTGCTGGCATTGGTGGATTGTTCAGGAATTCAAATGGTGCTTGTCTCCTTCATTTCCTGTCTCCTATTTTTGTTGTTTATGCACTGGAAGCTGAGGCTTTGGCCATCTTTTGGGCCATCTATATTGAATCCAAAGCTAAATTTCAAAACCTCATTGTGGATACTGATTCCAAGGTCATGATTAGCGTAATCCTTAATACCACCACCCTTTGCCCCTAGCACACTCTGAAATGGAAGAATAGAATTTTCTATAGCTCCCAGGGTATCAATCTGAAATTTTTGTTTATTCATGGAGAAGGAAACAAACCTGCTCATTGGCTTGCTCATGCTGGTGTTGGGACAGATAGACCCAACATTACTAAGGTTGTTCCCGCCCCCCTTCTTTTTCTTCTCAGGGAGATCTTATTAATCTGCCTTTCTGTAGAATTTCATAATCTGTGACTTCTTCCTTTTGATTATATATATATATATATATATATATATATATATATATATATGACCCCCT